>JAPZDZ010000014.1:18904881-18928761 GCA_029783805.1 Acanthurus tennentii
TGATGGACTGGCGACCTGTCCAGGGTGTCCCCTGCCTTCGCCCTAAGTCAGCTGGGATAGGCTCCAGCCCCCCCCCCAACCCTACAGAGGATTAAGGGGTATAGAAAATGGATGGATGGATGGGTAGCTTGTCTGAAAGGCTAACCCAATATCACTTGGTAAGCTGATCTTAGAAGCAGAATTATTGCCCCTCTCTGGTATGTTTATTACACAAAACACACTACAAGAAAATATTTAGCTTTGGTTTATGGGATTGCTGTTATGTGAGAAAAATATTACATTAACAGTGCTTAAAGTTCTCAGAAGCACATAATCAGTATTGTTAAGTGAGGTTCTTATGAAAAAATCTGCTACAGAAAATGAAGCACCCAATGCATGGTACCCATTGGTTCACACTTTAAGTCCACAAACCTGAGAGCTGTAGTTGGACCCTCTCTCATGATACAGATGTCAAAACTTGAGTTTAATGTTAATGGTTAAATAGTACTAACCAAAGAATTATAGAACATGTTTATGTTACATTTCTGACATGAGAAAATGAACTTGAAGAGGAAAGGAAAAACAAGTGCATGATGTCGAACCAAATCTTTAAACTAAGACAGAGTAGTCAACTTCCCCACAAAAAGAAAGAGGGAGACAGATACAGCTTCAACAAACAGTAGAGATGAAAGACCAACACCTTGGCCAAGGTCTTCTCCCACACTTAAACACAATACAGTATTCGTGGACCTATTTAACATTACCATTGATTTGTGGTTCTCAAATTTGGGACACATTTAAAGAAGTTTAGCATTGAACAAATATTTATGTTTGCTGTTGTTTAGATTAAAATGATTTTCTTTTAGTTGGTGGAACCTTGCTATAAATGGAGGGGCAGGTTTCAATCCAGTTACTGTGTAGGTCAGCAAGTTTATGTCCCTGACTGAAGTTTATTAGATTTTTTTACACCATATTATCACAGTTTTTTAGTTGATTTTGAAGTTTTCTTGAGTGTAAAATATCCACTGCAGCACCTATATTCATGTTTGTGTGGTAAACTTACACATGCTTTAGAGGCTGACACTGACATTGATTGTAACCAAGCCCCACTAACACACTGCAGATACAGTGACTCTGTAAGTCAGAGTAGAGGCTGTGGCTCATATTAAATGCAATTATCCTCAATTTCCACTGTAAAGTCTATCAGGCCAATATATCAGCATGGGGAATACTTCTGGTGCAGCTTGTACAAGAAAAGCCATTTGTTAGCTGCTGCCAGTAGAGATGTCAGATATGTCTTTTTTCCTTACTGTATATCCCCCACTGCTTTAAATGTAACATTCACTAAAGAGCTGTTGTATTTATTAGAAAAGGCTCAATGATTTACCATCAGGTCAGTACAACAGCACACTGACATTCTTTGTCCAGTACAGAGTTGCTCATTTGTTCCTGTGGTGAAGTTGGTGTAAGAGTGATAAAGATTTAATAGAAAAATAGAAAAAAAACAACAGAAAAAATTCTCACACATTCCCTAGAAATAAATAAGAAGATTAATATCAATTTGCTTTGCATGTGTCCACAGCTTTAGCTTGTCAGCTAAAGCTATTTTTATTTTCATTAAATATGTGTAAAGAATGAATACACACACAAAAAGAAAGAAAGAAACAGACATTACAAGTCTTTCACTTGAAATGTTCTACACAAAGGGTTGTATTTCTAATTATCTAATTTGCCCATAATATGCAGCAGTTATCTTCTTTTGTGTTAATTTTAAGCATCTGCATTCTTAGCTTACCTTAGAAACACTCAATAAAGAAAAACAGTCTTTGTGTCTAAATTAATCTACATTGTAAATGTATTATTTATGCAAATCTGTATAAATAAGGTGAAGCAAACTTAATAAAATGATCTATTTTCAAGTGAGTGTTGATACATATATATATATATATATTGTATATGTCATTCACCCGTTAAGGAAAAAGTGAAATGTTATCATGCAACATCTAAATATATGTCTTATTCTTTGGCTACTACAGGCTTTTTCATTTGCCTGTGCACAGGGAATGTGTTTAAGTGGCCTCTTAAATGAAGAAACCTCTGTTTTGTTTACATAAAACTAATCATTCTCACATTTGTAAAGTTTATAGCCTCACTATATGTTTTTTTTAACTTGGTTCTATTTGTCCCCTCTAGCTACAAAGATAAAGAACTATAAATTACTTCACCCACCCTGGTCTTTATTTATAGACAGACATTTAGTACATGGAGATGAATCATTAAACCACAGCTGCCCACTCCTGAGAGCTGTTTAGGTCTAAGTCACAACAAATGCTACAGACAGGCAACATCAGACAACATGAACACACATACACACGTCATTAAAAAATGGTCGTAAAAATTTAAAACAATGCCCTAATTGGCTTCTTTCTGTGAGTTTATCTATAATTTCAGGACACAAAAGCAGACACCCAGTCAGGAAAAGGGGATAAGGAATTTACTGTGATGTATGCTAATGTAAAGGCTAAAGGTGAAATGGAGACCGAGGTTGTTTGCATGGAACTGGGGTGGAAGTGACTCGATTAAGCGCGTGGCGTTCGGCGCAGATAGGGAATACACTGGTGGAGCCCGTGGCTCAAAGTACTCCGGTGTGACATTCGACGCAGGTAAGGAGTGCGATGGCGAAGCACGCAGTTGAGGAGACGCCGGTGTGGCGTTCTACGCAGGTAGATGTTCACTGGTGGCTGAGGTGCTGGAGCTCTGAACTGGCACAGGGTGCTGACGCTGTATAACAACCTGGCGCCGACTGACAGAACGTCAGATTAGAAAGCACAGGAGACCACATACAACTCCAAAGTCCTCTGCACATATGAAAACTGTCCGCACGCTAATAGTTCATGATGAGTTTCAGGGAGCAAAATAAAAGGGGATTTTTGAAGTGTCTATAAACTCGAAATGTCATGTCCATAAGAGGAGTTTGCAATAAAAATGTATAGGCTGGTTCCAGTTCTGTATAAGCCACCGTTTTATAGTAATCCAGCTAAATAAAGTAAAGTAAAACATAGATATATAAAGAATCAAGCATTTCTTCACTGAAACTACATTCATTTTATGTCGTGTAGGGTTAGGGTTAGTGTCGGAAGTCTTTGCAACTTAATACTTGGATCAATACTTATAATTATTTTTTATAGTTAAAACATAATTTAACTGTTAACTGAATAAAATAAAGGATAAGTGATAAGATAACGAATAAATGAATGAATGAATGAATTTCAACTGAGTAAGTAAAATAGGAGGGCCACACTGAAGTAACTTCACTCATAAACGCAGTATTGCACTGCCTGAATCCTTTGAAAGTATGGCCCATACTTTGGCAGGTAATTGTGTATCTTACAAAGTACATTTCTATATGATTAAATTCTATATTTTTTAAACGTTGACTTCATCATTTTTATTCGTCTTAACTGAAGTTAACTTTTGGTTCCTTTCACAGATTTCCTACTAAAAATAGTTAAGCTTGACAGTCTGTAAAAACAATTTATTGCAGTTTTACTGTGACAAGCATACCAAGAAGCCCAGTCTCTTTATACCTAACAGGATGTAGTCGCCTACCGAAATAAAAGGTGAGTGGGTGAAAACTCATGAGTCAAAGATGCCACGGGTGACGCAAAGTGGGATTTACCCAATTAAATTTCCAACATCAATAGCTTTACAAGTGCTTTAAAAAAACACATAGGCCTATTAGAATTGTATTCGCCACTTTCAGCCCGCGACGTGTGGGTTCCATGAACGCATCTCGGTTGACACCGTTAGTCTGTGTAGTCTGTAATAATTGTGAGCAACAAATCAAACCGATATCACTGTGTTTAGCATCCTCATACATTTAATAATCTCAAAACGCACATCACATCAAAAATATCAAGTCGATATGGGTTCAACATACGAATTTATACTCCAACATTGTTTTACACGTAACCACAATTGCTAAATACTCGGAGTTTCACAAGACGAAATGTAGGCTATACAAAAATAGAATGTCTTCCAACTTTACATATTAACAAAGGGACAAAGGACACATACATTGCATCAGAGGCGTTCTTAAGTCAGTCAGTGTACTAAACGACACACAGCAAGGCACTAAAGGGGAAATAAAGTCATCGACTAACATATTTTAATGAGCACACCGTCGTATCAATAACTTAAAACAGGTTTCTTTTTTCAAAACATTATTGCAGTTATATCACATTTATAGCCTGTTGTGCGGCCATCATGTGTTTGTGACTTTAAGTATCCCCTTTATTGTACAACCGCCCTTGTATAGTCTTGTGAATTAATGGCTATATTTACTTCTTTATTCCGTAGACTGTGCAGACAAAGTGCAATCGTGTCAGTCTCTGTCAGTTCTGGAGCAGGAATGAGTGGATGTGTTAAGTTGCACATATATTCTTGTTCATTCCCATTCTTATGTTTAGGATAGTTCTCAAAAGTTTCTGGAATCATTATTTGTAAGTTCTTTTCTTTTTGAGGTTAGTGTGCTGTACTCTTTCATCTTGGGAAACTACGAACAAATCCCGTTGGCTGCGCTGATGCCACCTGACGGTCGCTCCACGCCGGAGCTGCTTGACGAAGAGGAGGACGAGGAAGAAACGGTGGAGGACTTCCGCTCTTTCTGTCTCAGGTGGATTTTAGTGTGTCTCTTCCTCTCATCGCTCCGGGCGAACTTGCGGCCGCAGAAATCGCATGCAAACGGCTTTTCGCCCGTGTGAGTGCGAATATGCGTTGTGAGGTGGTCGCTGCGGCTGAAGTTGCGCATGCAGATCCGGCACTGGAACGGCTTGTGTCCTGTGTGGATCCTGATGTGTCTTGTCAGTTCATCGGATCGGGAGAACCGCCGGTCGCAGCCCTCCGCAGGACAGGGGTATGGCCGCTCGTGAATAGGCGTCTTACTTGGTCTGTTAGGATACTTTCTGGGACGCAGGATTGGCCTCAGGGGCAGGTTCTGTGGGCTGTAGGCAGAGGAAAGCCTGGGTGCCCCTACTTCGGAGCCACCTCCAACCGGACCCCCAAGAGTAAAATTCCTGATAGTGTTCAGTGGGGTCAGGGGTGGGGGGACACGGAAAGTGTCGAGACATGGACCGAATGGTTTCCGATCTTGGATACCTGCCGAGTGCATATCCCGCTGGCAAGCCGGCTGGAAGAAGCCCGAGTAGTCAGGGATGATGGGGAAAAGCCCCGGCGCATCTGAACTGCTGGACTGCTTGGGTGAAGAGTATGAGGGAGGTGGGTAAGAGGTTGACAAAAACGCCGAGGGGTCCTGGTACACCTCTCCACAGCCAGAAGTGGAGTACGGAGGCGGAGGGGAATAGAGATGGTGGTGGTCCATCTCTGCCTGGTTCTGAGCCGCCATGGTGCAACTCAAATTTCCACTGGAGAAGTGATTGGGAGATCCTGAGGAAACTGGGGAGGAGGACGCTGAAGAAGAGGGAGGAGGAGGAGGCGGCGGCTGGGCCACGTTGAAGATGCCCGAAACAATGTTGATCACTCCCTCGGGGCTCCAGTTACCTGGATACTGGGAGTCGATGGAAAACTTTCCCATGTACGTAAAGGTCTGGTTACGGTGGGATGCGGGCTGAGAGAAGCCGCTGGAGTAGGAAGGAAGGTCCAGAGAGCGCTTTTCTGCACTCATGTCTGCGCCCATCAAACCATCTGTAAACAAAAACACAACAGGTCGTTAGTGAGGCAAAAGGCTACAGACATGTTTAAGGATAACATGTTCAATTAGGACATAAAGCTAGTGCGTCTCTTTCCATTAACCTATTCGCACCAAATCTGGTCTATCAATATCTAGGAAATAATTATAAATATAAGGATGGCAATCATAGGCAAAATAATAAGCACATATAATTTATTCCTCAGTAGTTTGCAAGGCGATTTGGAGTTGTAATTAGATTACTTTTCAAATTCAGACTGTAGACAACTTTTTGTGGCTGAATAAGTCAGATTTTCCAAATATATACTCCGAAAATGTCAGACCAACAGTGTGTTATCTTACCTGCTGTCACATTGATCTGGTCGTAATGCGCTCCTAATTCGGTGTTTGGGAAAATAGCCACAGAGGTCGGCAGGCTTGTGGCTATGTCATCCACCGAGTATACGCTCTCTGCCACGGGATGCACGAACCCTCCCAGATTCACCGGCACTTTCTCCAGAGTTTTGGCTGTCATTGTGGAGGAAAAAAACTACGCGTTTTCTTGTCTTTCTGTTATTTTCCTCAAAGCTATTAACGAATAACAAGCTATCAACGAGTGTCACCACTGCATGTCTTACTCTGTCACCGGGTGTGAGAGGACGAGCCCCGTGCGTCTGGCGCTGTTTATGTGCACAGACGATAAAGTTAACACCGTGTAAAGTAAGTGTTATTAGGAACGGGGGGCAGGCAGTAGTATGTATATATGGGGAACCTTTTGAATAGCCTACGTCATTACCCAAATGTGGAGTGGGGTGTGACGAGAGCGGAGAGGACAGAGGCGCTGCCGTTGCCGATTGGCTAGGAGGCTCCGTGACGATTTCAAAGGAATCACTTGTCAATGGAGAACCCGCTGCTACAGGAGAGATAAAACGGACTTTTATTTTCCACTCATTGCTTAACAGATAAACTGTTATACTACAACACATTCGTAAAATTTGCCATAGTGACCACTAATCGCTGCAATTTCTTACTGTGCCTTTTAAATGTTGTTCATTTTTTTGCATGTAGCCTTTTCTCGTAAACCTTCTATCTAATCGCGCCCCGATCACAAGAGGAATTCCGGTTGAGCTTCTTAAACCATAAAAGGTTCAATCCGGTAATTGGGCGCATCCCCCATTATCCATATTTGGTATTGATTCCTGAATTATGATCATCGGAAAGTAACGAGTTTTACCGAGCTGAGCGAAAGACAGAGAAAGCCACTCTGCCATAACCACAGTCAAATGAGACAGTGGAGCGGAATTTACTTCTCAGGGTGCGTTAGGTTGCATGGGCTCGGAAACTTTGTTGGTCTGAATTGACTATGCTCTAGGAAAGAACAGGTTCACTGAGGAGTTAAATATAGTAATTCACATATAATTATAGTTAGTGAAAAAACGTATTTTCATAAAAGCAAAGGTGGCCAGCCATGTGAAATAAACACAGGAAAAAAAATGAAAATGACAATGGTCGTCATAAACGAGGAGACATTTTAAATTTCTTTTGGATTTTCTACAGGCCTAAATCAGAATGATGTTTGAAAATCATGTTGCAATATTTCAAATATGCCGATTCAAGCCAAATGTGAAGCATGCATCTTTACATGCTGCGGCTGCTGCTTTGCCAACATTACCCAGAGCTACATTGTCCTTGAAAATACTGCGATACAACAGTATTTGTTAGGATTTGGTTATTAGTCCTAAAAGAATTGTGTGCCCTCCTGTGCCCTCCTGTGGCCTTCTGAAGAACTTGCCTCCCCCCACCACTCACACACACACACACACACACACACAATCACAAACTCATACACAGGTCACGGACTCATACATTGATCTTGTAAAGTCCCTCCGTGGGTGGAGAAAGTTGACTGACAGAAAACAGAAAATACTGGCATACTTGGGTGGAATATACTTTCCATTTTGTGTGTGTTGCACAGCAGCATCACACAAGCATCACTGTCATGTTATAATCTAAATATAGGTTGTTGCTAATGATAGGATGTCAGGCCTTTAAAAAGTAAAAATGTTCATTGATAATGTCATAGAAACCTTTTACTGACTCTTCTACTCACATTGGATATCATATATACAGTGAAGTACTACTACAAACAAGGCACAATTATTTGGCAGGTAATTACATTATTACTCTTTTTACATCAAAGAGTGAATGATTAAAGGATCACTAGTTAAGATTGTATTGCTATAGCTGGTTGAAAAACACTCAATTTGTTGGATATTGGATACCGGAAGCAGAGAAGGTTGGGAAGAGATGAGTTTATGCTCATCATTTATCTGAGGTATTATCCAAGAAGTTAGGTAACAGATCAAATATCATGCTTATTTATTTGGGGGTTGTCTGGACCAACACACACCCACCACTGTCACACAATAACCATAGTAATACTTCATTAAAGCACAATCCTGCTATCCATGTTAGACGGATAAAGATATATTGTTAAACGTGGCACTTTATCTTATCAGTGTACACATGGTGAAGGTTTATCATAACAGTTTCATCATATATTGACTCCTTGTAGTATTTCAAAGTGTACTGTTAATTAATTATCACAGTAGTGTACAACAGAATGTAATTTGATGTCCCTTCATCAAATACTAATCTGATAAAATATAAATGGGTTCATATTGTTAATTTTAGAAAAGCTGATTTTTTTCTTCTGAGTCTGAAGGATAGGTTAAGGAGGCTCACAGCATGATGAAAGAAGCTGCCCTGTAGTCTGTAAATATGACTGCATCTCTTGTAGGTTGAAAAGGCTAAACATTACACCCCACATATAGCCATTAAATAATAAAGGAAAGTGTTTTTATGCTTGAGTTTAAATGTTTAATGTGTTTAATGGGTTTTAATGAGATCTTTCTAGTTTGTTTTGAGGACATATGTTATGTGATCATTCAATCATTCTGTCTTGAATGAACTTATTTAAATAGAAACAAAACAAAACAACACAACAACAACATGTGTGCTGCCAACAGGTTCTTTATGATACTAATTCATGGAACCTAAAACATTCACCTGCTCCACCTCAGCTTCACTGATGTAGACAGGGTTACATGTCTTTTACTCCTTTTTTCTAAGATTAATTATTACTCATGTTTAGTGGGTTTTGTGACTTTCAAGGCTTCTACATTCTTTGAGCGGGATGGTGAGGAGAGTTCTATTCTGTTGGTTGAAATTTTCAACTTCACAGCTAGATGCCACTAAATACTGCATATCAAACCCTTATGTTGTGTTCACACCAGGCACAAATAAAATTATTCAGTGAATTACATGTAAGTTACATGTAAATTCAATGTAAAGACGCAATTAGAGACAAGTGCTTGTTGGGTGACGCAGATGACATGTATTGCGCAAATGGAGTTACTAACCCAAATAATGTTAATTTGTGATTTGTTCAACATGCTAATGGCTTCATTTTTGCTTAATTGCATAAATTGAAAAATCTGAACTTATGCAAATCTGATGCGTAAATGGAGCAAGTTATTTATGTGAACACACCACAAAATAATCTGGCATTCAAATACATGCAAATGAAGCAAGCATTCACACTTGGTGTGAAGAAAAAGTTTGATGGCAACGGTCCTCATAGATGTTGACACAAAGTTGGAAGAATCCTATTGCCTAAAATAATGCTGCTGCTGTATTAAGATTCCTCTGTATCTGAGCTTAGAGGTCTAGACCAAAGTAAAAATAGATCCAGAGCAAAAGTACACAAAAAGATGTGGGGTAAGGTAAACTACGTTTGGTCATACAGTTGGAAATTGTAGAGTGGTTAAATATCAGGAATTGTATTTGCGAGATAGTGGCACTCTCTGAGTATTTTGAATGCTTGCATAAAATATCATGGCTAGCCATACAGGCTGAATTGGCGGACAACTGACCTGCAAGCCTATAATTATAGCCTATGATAACTATTTATGGATACTATTTATCAATATAGACAAGACTGCCATCTCATTGTTACTTCTTTAAAACTCATTAGAATCTGACATGAAAATCATCTATAATAAGCAGAGATAGGCCTATGTAAACAGTGATGTCATCTTGTACATTTCAAATCAAAAAATCAACAGTTATTGTAACCTACTGCAGCAGCAGCTAGGGAAAATCCCTGTACTGTCCCTAATTATACCAACTGTGCTGTGACTGATAGCATGCCTGTAGCTGTCAGTGGTTGACCATGACAGGCATAAGACATTTCCACTCTTATTTTGCTCAAGAGACTGATATTGTGTGTACCTATTTCAACAGTTAATTCATAATACATTGTAATATTACTTTTAGACCACATGTAAGAATGTTATGATCAGTGCAGCACAACTTGGATTATGTTAAGTCATTAAGTTTATATTTTGTAATTTCCCAAAAAACAAAGCCTTTATTGACACCACAGTATAATTGTTTTCGTAATTTGGACATAACATTACGTGGTGTCCCATCTGACCTTTTGTACAAAACAGAATTTGTACTACTTTTAAGTGACTTTAGAAACTTTGAAATTCAACTTCTCTGCCATTTTAAATAGAGGAAACAGCTATTTGATCTTAAATTCAAAGTTTCAAACCCAGTATAAATGTACCTTTCCACAATACATCAGCATCATAGTCATCTTCCTCAAAATGAAGCTAGCTCTTTTTGAAGAATTACCAGTCAGTGCCATAGTTTAATATGAGAGTATTTACAATTATTCCCATGTCTGTTTAATTGTCACAGACCTCAAGCAAAAAAACCCACACTGGGTACAGTTTGCTTTTGTAGCCCACATACTTTCTCTGCGTGGGAGCACAGCAACTGGGGTGTGTGCATACAAATATGTGTGTGTTTATGTGTGTGAGTGGGGTGGAGAGAGATGATGAGTGTGCAACTGTCAAAATGAGAAAGGTAATATGGTTTAAATTTATATCTAACCCATCGTCAACTGACAGATCAAAAAAATATCCGTGGCTTCCCCCACATATACACTGTAGACTTTCAGCACCCATAAATGGAGCACTGAAACGCTTATTAAGGACTTTCAGTGGCCCACATGTAGTTATTAAAAAATTAAGTATCATAGAGTTTCATCCCAAAACCTGGCTTTATGAAACAGCCTGAAAATTTGACATGATATTTGATTTGAAATGCTTATCCGGGGATTTTTCTTCAACATTACATATTGTTGCCTTTAATTATACATCTTCATTTAACACAGAAATTTGATAAGATTAATACTGGAGGCGTCTGCCAGCCTGTAACGTACTCAAGTGGCTGCATATGGCCCCTCAGACACTAGGGGACCTTGAACTTAACCTTTTTCAACCATTTTTTGTGCACAAAGAAAGGAGAGTTCCATGAATATTATTCAGATTTTGACTGATGGAATAGTATAAATCATTTTCAAATATAAATCTGTGACTTCCATATTATAATGATGATTAAATCATATTTAGTGGGTTTTTAAAAAAAAAAAAATTGCAAATGGTATACCTGCTTATAGTCATCAAAGAACAGAATAAAAATGAAAACAGTATTTTATATAGCTGCAATGGGACGTTACTCTGCAACCCCCTTACAAAGTTCAAATGCAGTGCACTACATGCCTGTGCCTGAACAGGTCACAAACCCACCAAGTTCAAAATGGTTCACCCTCAAGGGACCATGAATATAAGCAGCATATGCTCTGAGAATGCAGACAGTAAATGTAAAGATATTAAGATGCTTCTTTTGTTCAAGATCGTCTGAACAAACTTGTGGCAACAGATACAAGCCACAATACATACACTAAACTTGAAGAATTATGCTAACACTTTGATCCACAGCTGCACAGTGAGCAGCAGGTCCTTCAACATCCTGCTCAAAGACACCTCAACAGGACATTCTTTCTAACCACCACAGAATTGCCCTTTGGATCACACACCCATGCTATTTTTCTTGAGGTGGAAGATCATTACCCCTAATTCTGAACATTGCCACTCTTAAATCCATAACACTTTCTTTAAAGCAGCTTTTCTGCCACCATGACTGTTAGCTTTGTTGCATCACAGACTGAAGGCTTTCATTGCTTGCTGTATAAAACATGAAAGCAAGTGGAAACACTCTGATAACGGTCCAAGATAAAAAAAGAAGTAAAGAAAAGAAAGAAACCAGAGAACTGGATAAAAGAAGAGCTGGGAAACCTCTTTTACAGAAACATGCCTTGTTTAAAACAACCTGAAAAACCTGGGGAGTAAAACTTAAAATTTCATTTTCTTACTTCTGCATAACAGTTTTGAATCCATAGAGTGATTTAATAGATTTTTCATGCAGTAAAAGACATTGTGTAACAATATTTTGTCATGAAACCCCTTTTTTCTTTTTTCATGAAACACTACTGTCCCTTTTCTCTGACAGTGTCGTCAGACAGAATGCAAAGCAACACAACTAGAAGTGCAAAACAAGAACACACATATACACATAAGTTCACACATACAAAGGCACAGACCTACAAGCAAATAAACACAGGCTGTGGCTTCCTCTCTTTTTTTCATGTTTCCTTTCTTGTTTCTTCAACTTTCAACTCTTACTTATTAATTTTTTTCTGGTGATCTTAAGCAAAGTATTATCAGTTATAAAATGATCTATATATGATATCATAAACCCCCAGTGGGTTGAGTATAACACATGTACTGTCTTCTTTATCAATATAAATGGTGTGAGTGTACAGGTAGCATGCACACATACAGACAGTAAAGCCTCATACCCTACTAATACCAACATAGAGCCGCCCCTGTAAAGTTCCAAAGTAAAATGTCATATCTGTAAATGTACAGTCATCGTCCCCGTCACCATCCACCTCTGCTACACACTATAATGCAATGTTGTCAAGTGCTGCTGTGGTCTGACTGATCTGCTATCACACTGCATGACACTGTTCCACTGTGGAAACACTGCTGTCTCCAATGCACTCCTGTCTCTTTTTTTCTGACCCTGTGCTGTTGTGCACTTCATAGAAAACTACCATGATACTGTTGTCTCATATATAAAGCAATGAAACCTCTTTTATAGAAATAACTTTAATTCTAAAAACAACTCCGTAACCGTTCAATATTTTCTACTCAATCCACAGTAGTCTGCAACCACCAGATAGCCCATGTAACAGTCTAACTTAATCTTAACAGCACCAAATTAGGCACAGCTAATTTTTCAAGTTACCACATCAGGCTCTACGCGAAATCTGATTAACAGTGCTGAAAACCCCCCCCTGAAATATCTAATTAATTAAATGTCACTTAGTGTTCAATTGCACTCCTCTGTCCTGAAAGTGTAAGGCTCACAGAATCCTCAAATTCTGATCAAAGCCTCAATAACTCAAAATAGATAAACTTTTGGCTAACATTAGCAAACCAGTTCACAAAACACAAACACTAAGTGTCAATCTATTAAATCCCGGACCTTAAATATTCCCTCATACCCATCATTACTGAAAAGGGTAATCACATTTCTGCCCTTGTACTTGTTTTCCCATCAAGAGCATCTGTTTGCAACATGCATTAACTATCCTTTAATGGCCTGGTCACATCAGTCTTTAGCAGTATCCTAAAAAACTGGCCAGTAGACCAAATGCAAATCGTCAGGACAACATTGACTTACAAAGAGGCCCCCCCTGTGGAGCAGTAATAGTGCCCTCAGTCTGAATGTCAACTGCTGTCACAAACACTCTAACATTACTCTTGTTAGAATCAGAGATTGATGATCAGTAAAAAATTACACGTCTTGAAAAGCTAAGTTGTAACTTGTTTCTTTTTTTAAAATCACATTCATCTGTGCAGGTTACCAACAGGAAGTAAGCTTGCTCAGCCAGACAAGGTCTGTCACGTGCATGCTCTCAATCAGCCTGTCACGTGTTAAGCATCATATCCAGTTACCAATTTTAAGTGGACAACCAATGTCTTAGAAATTATTTACATAACAGCAAGTGGATGGATTAGGTTCACTACTTATATTTTTACAAGCAAATAAAGTGCAACGCCTTTGTACTGCAGAAAGGTCATTAAGAATTAGTCAGGGTGAATGGTGGGTGGACAAAACAAAAGACTTGGAGACTGGAGATTTTAGATTTCAGGTTTGTGTGGTTAGATTTTGGCAACAATGGCACTTTGGTTAAAGTTAGGTAAAAATCATGGTACTGGTTAAATGTAATCAAGTAAACACTGTGTCTTGTAATTATGTCACTTCTGTCATTTTAAACCATGACCACCATCTTTTCCTAACTTGCATTTTCATCAACATAACTTACAAAATCAAAGCATTACCTTTCTGTTTAATTTTGTGGTCCTTAAACTTCAGTTTCTCGCATAGTAGTCCCACAAGTAGTCACTGTGTTACTATGCTCTCAGCAGCATGCACAAATGAATTTTGCTGTGCCACTTTCTTTTCTTACAGAAATCAACCATAAATTCAAATGAGGATCGTAAAGGACATTCTTCAAGTAGTGGGTCCTGGTCAGCATGACACACACATGCACACACACTCACACACAAACAGAGGCAGTCAGAGTGGACATGTTCCTCCCTTGTAATGTATAATCACTGGGTGAATAAATGGCAGGAGAGTTTGACAGAGACATTAAACACATGCACACTCACACAAACACACGCACACACACCCACACACACATGCACACACTCTAATGTGACAGAGTCACATGTAGACACTGCCACATACACATACTTCAAATGTACATGTACACACATACATAGAGGCAATGAAAGGATGGCACTTTAGCACACAGACACACACATGCTGTCATGCCATAATGAAAGCTGTGACTAATGAGGCTGTCCCCCATTTTACAGGCCATATTTATTGTGTCCCTTGTCACTAGCCGTAGATCATCTGCTGTCTTTGCTAGATCCCGGAGATGAACGCTGACAGGGAATTAACTGTGTTATCATGCTAATTCACACTCACTTTAAGGTCTATCACAGAAAGAGGTCTTTTTTAGAGTTACTAACCTGCATATTAGGACCTGTGTGTATGAGCAAACTTGTGTAATGTTTTATTATAAAACCAAAGCAATGACACCTGTCATGTTAACATGTTTGTGCTAATTTTAATTCAAAAAATATTTTGGAGTATTTATCACTCAAAAACCTATTTTGTTGACAAGACTTTTATGAAGAGATCACTAATGTTAAGGTTCTGTCTTGACAAAATATAGTTTCATGACCATGACTGTTTCAGTATTTATTGAATTATGAAATAAAATATAAAATAAATAAAATATATATAAATAATATATAAAGTAAACTTAATTAAATGTTCACAAAGCAAACCCATTAAAAGAAACAATTCAGTATAAAACCTCAGATCTGTAAATAGCACACAGGGTGGATAGTAAAGGCCTACAAGCTAATTTTTGCCTAATTTTCTAGCCTTTGAATGTAAATCAACATCTGTGCATTTTTTGGATCATTTCAGTGATTTGCAACCCCCAACCATAGGAGGCCCAGTCCATAGCCAGGTCGCAATATTTGTCCAAATAATCCTCAAGAGTGTGATGTCGATGAGATTATTTTACTGCTCCCAAATGAGTCAGAGCCTTTCCAATCCCAGATTGTAAATATTCAACATGTTTGATGTTTACAAGTCTAGGTCAGGCTGCCTCTGACTGAATACCCACAATAGCCAATGAGAGCAAGCAGGAAACAGGAAAGCAACAGGAAAGTGTCACCAACCGGATGTTATGTACTTTCACTGTAAAAAACATGGCAAACAAAACTGTGCCCCAAGTTAAATGGGATACTGAAAAAGAAGGCCAGCTCATCAATTTACTGCATAAATGTGAGTGCCTGTGAAATGTTTCATGCAAAACATTTGATCACACAAGTGTCTGTGAGATCTCTGGATGTGTCTGTGGAATTGCCACCATGAATTAGTTATTACAAACAGCTGGTGTGTGGTCTCCATGAATCATATAGTGTGTGCATTCAGAGGACTGTAGAGTAAAAAAAAACAGCTGAAACTGTCCTTATGTCTGTGGTCTCCAGACTCTTAAAAATATTTAAGATTTGAAAATTGTCTACTGTGTAGAAGGCCTAAACCTAACCCTCCACTGATCCCTGTGGGTTTAATCATCAGTCCCAAAGTTCTGATCATTAAGAACGTTACCCCTAATACTCGTTCCACAGCCTCAATTCTCAGGCCATCAGACCAAAAATTACAGTTTATTTTCACTTTTTTGCACAATCTAAACCTTTATATATATGGTCCATGTTGGCTTACAAGTTGATCTTGACATTTTATTCTTGATGTGTTTATATAGTGCTTTTCTAGCCTTTAGACTGCTCAAAGCACTTTACAACACAAGTTAGCATTAAGTTAGCACTAGTATATTGTCGTTAATGGTAGATGGCTTAAAAAGTGCACTTTGCTACATTTATTTTAACTCCAGATTAATACAAATTTGAATCAAAAAAAGGATTATGATGTCTTATTGTAGATTAATAGACCCAGCAGTGTATGAAGTAGTTCAAAATTCCTCCACTTTCTCTTTCAAACTATGTTGATTCTATAACCAAGTACATCATATGATGATGACTGCATACAGTGGGTCATTGAGGATGCTAAGTCAAAAACATAAGATGCTGATTGTATGAGCAGTCCATTGACAATAGCTTAGCCACCACAAAAGCTTCTAAGTTTCTGTAGAACACTGAAAGTGTTTTAAAAGCCCTGGCGTTAATACGCCTCATCTGAATGTTTTGCATTTTCAGGAATGTTCCTCGTCCGCCTCCACAAACTCAGATGAGGAAACCGTTTGGCTGTGGGGACGTCCTTAGATAATGTGGCCTGTTTTTCTCTTGTCTCGCCCACAGACGCAAAAATGTTTGCACACTGTGGCAGAGAAGTGAGAGAGGAGTGAAAGCTCTGGCAGATAAGAAAGGAAGAGAAGAGAAGGAGAATGGTGGGGTGTAGGGGGATGGAGGAGAAGACTGGAAACAAGAAAAGGAGTAAAGCCAAGAAAGGGGAAGAATGATGGAACAAGGGAGGAGAAATAAGTGATTGGAGGCATCAAACAATGGAAGAAAAGGAAAGAGAGAATGAAGGGAGAATGGAAAGGAAACAGAGACAGAGGAAAAGAAAAGAAAAGAAAAAGGTAGAAAAGTAGATAAAAAAGAAAGGGGTAAATGGAAGAGTATAGAATGATATGAGGGAGGAGAGACGGGAAGAAGAAGCAAAAACGGTTGGGAAAAAAAAACCTGAGAGGAAGAAAAATGGGTAAAAAAAATCAAGCGAAAGAATATAGGAGAATAAAGAATATAGGAGAGGGAGAGGATAAGGTGTAGTTAGATGAAAGAGAAGACAATGAAAGGAGAGAAGTGAAGGAGCAAAAACAGAGAAAGAAGAGAGGGGGAGACATGGAGATAAAGGAGGGAGAGAGGGAAAGGAACCAAGGAAGTAGAAACCCAGACCTGTGTTTGATTGAGTCTAAAATGTGAACTTCTTAATAATAAATGAACATCTGCAATGAACATACTTAAGTAAAACATTACATCAACATTTGTTTGAGTCAAAAACTGTTTTTGCAAATCACAAGACAAATAATTTCCACTTATGCTTAAGATATTTAATTTGAAAGACAATGTAGGAGGTAGTAAAAAGTCTTTGATCTGCAGACAATAATATACAAGTCTTGTAGAATATTTGATTTATTGCATCTAATTAGTTAATGAGTGTAAATGCTGTAAAAGCTCCTGGACAACTGAGGACTCCCTACACATTTTTCGAAAGTGCAATAACCAATTAGAAAGCTCCAACACACATCTGACCAATCAGACAGACCTTTACATTTATAGGGCTGACCCTGCTTCCCTGCTATCCAGCAAAAAAAAGTATGAAAAAAGGAGAAGAAGAAGAAATTAGTACAAATAAACTAAACAGAAATGCAATTAAAGGACATAGCTAAAAGGGAAGGGAGCTAGAGAGGTAAAGAACTTAAAATGGGAAAAACAAAAAGGAGAAAAGAAAAAAATATGTGAAAAGAAAGAGGTGGGAGGGAATAGAAGAAAATGATAGGAGGAAGGGAGGAAATATAGCAAGAGTAAAGGAGCTTATGGAAGATGAAAAGGAAATGATGGAGCAAAGACTGGAAAATAGAAAGAAAATGTGGGAAGAGGAAAGACAAGAAAAAAAGTGGTATGGTAAAGCTAACAGAAATGAGCAATAGAGGTAGAGGAAAGGGAGGAGGAAAAGAAGCTAAGATTAGAGAAGAGGAGGTCATAAAAGAAGTGAATGGATGGATGAAGCAAAAAAGCAACAAGAAGAGCAGGAACAGAAAGAAAGAGAAAAGAAAAACAATGAAGAGAAGAACCACATGGGGGAAGGGAAATAGAACGAGAAGAGGGTTCACTGATGAGGCCTTTGGGGTTTAATAGCCGAATGCTTGGCACGCCCACACCACGCCGGCTGCTTGATTACCAGTCTTTTATTTCAACACCAGCACCAGAGGCAGCTGGGGCTGAAAGCAGCAGGAATCCCAGTCCCCACCAGCTCCCTCATAACAAGATCAATCAATATTTGCTGCACTCACTGTGCTGAATTACATAATCCCTACGTGCCCCACTATTTATCTGTTTCCGTATTAAACAGTTATGATAGGTCCAGAATCCCATATGAAGATTTGATCCCAAATCTGTGATGTTTCATGATTTTATTTAATTTCATCCTTTTGTTGTTTCAACTCCCTTCGTGTTCTCTATGGGTGATAAAGTTACAAACTCAAAAGTAATTCAGATTTTTGTTTAATGGGGAACTCAGGGATGTAAATTCTTTCAAAAATGAAGTCTATTCCAACTTCTAATGAATTTATAGTTTGTTCTTAAGTTCATATGAAAAAACATGTAAGTGCAGCCACAGCACAGCGACCCGTGTTTTAACATGCAGGAAATAAAATTAAGTTTGAAATTTTAGATAGGTCTACAAGTGTTCCATCGTTCCCACTGGACCATTCATATTTTTTTTTCTGGCAAAAAGAAACATAATCAGCATATTCTTACAGATTCAGATTTTATTGTGTCACTGTTTGTGCTACTAAACATGGATAACCCTACATCCTAAGCAACCAGGAGTTGTAAAATCTTTTCAATAAATAATAAAACATTTTAAGGATAGATGTTCAAGCATTTACTTATCCATGGTAACTAACTAGGTAACAAGGTTACATCTGTTGACGAAAGACCTTAAGTTTAAATAAAGACTTAATGAAAAATTGCCACAGTTGTCAAATAATGTATTTTAATATAATGTATAATATAAAATGCATATGATATAATATGTATGATATGTGATAAATAGTTGCTTTGTTTTCTACTACATGTTTTGTTGTTTACAATTACTAAAATTAATCCCATCAAAAAACAAGCATTCGTTGCATTTCATAGCTTTAATTTTAAATGTATTTTATTTTAAAAGAGACTTGTTGGGTGTGATTGATATATCTCTTTATTCCTGACTCTTGTATATTTTTATTGGACTTATATTACACATTCTAGAAGTAACAGAATTCACTGATAAATCACATCTTTAAAATTTCTAAATACTTTTCTTAAAGTGATGAAAATCTAAAAGAAGACTAAAAGAGATCTGTTGAACCCAGTTGCATATTCATAAATACTGAATTAAGTTGACAGATCTTATTATTTGGCGTACACTTGTTATCTTCCTACAATTTTGCAGCAATTATTTTGAATTCATTCACAGAATGCTGCCAACAATTAATACTACTGTACACTGTCCTTCCCAGGCAAATACACAGAATTCCCCGTTTAAGAATGTTACTAAAATGAATAACCTTAAACTGATTTTGTTTGTTTGTTTGTTTGGGTGATACTTAATTGAAATAAAAGAGAATGATGAACGCTGGCTGCAAAACAAAAAAGAAGGATGTGCTGGCAGTATGGTGTGTTGTATAAATGAAATCAACATGTTTAAATTCTGCTCTGCTCTCTCTCCACCCTTTTCATTTAATCCCACTGTCTCTTTACCTTTATGTATTCTGTGGGCCTGTCACTGTCCACCCACATACTCAGATTCCCCTCGTCAACTTGCACTGCCAGGACACCCACCAACACATACTCACACACACACACGCAGAGCAGTGAGGCTGACCCTGTGGGACATGGCTGCCTGTTTGGCCAGCAGATCCTCTTTCTTCTCTTCTTCTCCTCAGGCCGTGGGAAGTTTCTGTTTTTCTTAGTAATTTAGTGTAGGTGGCTATTTCCCCTACTGCGGCTGACCATCAAAGGACTCTAAGAAGGAGGGCACTGAAATAACATATGACAGGAGAGGAGAATTACCATAATCTGATTGTTGCTATTTTAGAATATTGCTTTACTACAATTATTTTGCTCCAAGAATTAAACTGACGGTAATTGTCTGATGCTTTGTATTTTATGTCTTTAACAACTACTTTTTAAGATAAATAACAAAATGTTTTCCTTTTATAATAATTATAAATTGTGAAATATGAACATTAACAATTTACCACATAACCAAAAATCCAAAGACAACTGACAAAAGTGACAGAAGTAGATAAAAGCAATCAAATTATTGCCACTATAATTTGCTTATTTGTCAAATTCTAAAACTCTTTGAAAATGTTTCCAAAAATAAAACATTGAAACGCAGCAAAATTTGAAGCCCACACACAGAAATACATGTGACTATTATTTTGGAAAGAAAAAAATACCCTCTTTCTGTTCCCTCTACATTCCACTCCATTAAATAAGCCTTTCATGTTTCAACAGAGAGCATCTCCATCTATTCTGGAATCTGCTCACAGAGAACGTACAGTATGTTAATACCAACTAACAGCATGAAGCCTGCAGCCACAGAAGAAGTTATGGTGTAAAATGGGCAAAAGGTTCAAAGAGGTCTGTGTCTCTCTATGTATACATCTCTCTCCCTTTAATTCAGTTTTGTGGTTAAAGAAGTTTTGAAAGTGTAAGTAGTAGAAATATATGCAGAACTGCTGTAGCTACTCACTGTCCGACACTGGCTAGCTGCTGGAGGTTTCTACCTCCCTGCATCTTGACCTCTGATGTGTGTGTGTGTGTGTGTGCATATGTGTTTGCAATCCCAATACACCACTGCACATCATAACAGGTAGATCTATGCAGAGAAAGGTTCCATTTTGCATTGTGTGTTGTTAACTTTATCCTCATAAATTAATAAACACACAATAAATCTTTTTCTCAGTCCCACCACGTCTGTAAACCAACTTTAAATTTGAAATAATGAAGTAAATGTTTTATATAATTGAGTGAGTGGCGCAGGACTGTAGATGTTTGGACTTTACAATGTAGACTTTAAGGAACAAGTGTGGCGGCTGTCTTGAAGCTGATGGGGGCACTTATCTGTAACAGTGATATTTTAAAAATATCAGTAATAACAACTGCTTGTTAATCATGACATGTTGTTTGTGCATAGCCAGGGACATTATTAGCCTTTACTCGTGTCCATTCTTAGCAGGACTCTTACATCTTCTGTTGATACTGAGAGGCTGACTCTTATATATACCAAGCATAAAATGTGTTCAGCTTATCTGCATGTGTGTGTGTGTGTGTGTGTGTGTGTGTGTGGGTGGGTATACAGTATACAGTATATATATATATATATATATATATATATATATATATACACATATATATACATATATATATAATGTAATTACAGATATGAGATAACATAATTTTCATGCTGCACTGTTATGAAATACTTGGAGAACAATAGAAGTAAATTTGCTATTTAAACACTGATTTAAGGATGACTGGCATTTGAAGTTATCTCTATTTTAAACCAGCGGACCAACTCTTTTTTTATCCTCAGGAATGAAATTCCATTTTTCGTGTGATAGCTACTGTATATCATTTTGGAATAAATTTTGTAGCTCTCATTTATCATCTACAGCCTATTTAGAGGATCACATGGGAGCAGCCAAGGATCAGTAGGTCAGAGTTATTTGGTTTCTACTCATTAAAGTGATTCCCTGCCCTAGTCATTAGAATGAGCCGGGCTCCACCATTGACATTTAACATTTATGCCATCATCACATAACATTAATGCTAAATGTTCTGTAAAAGCATTAAAATGTTTTTTTTAAAATGTCTCTAACACCAGTGGCATTAGATAATGTAGAGAAAGAGCTAATACTTGTTTGTTGCACAAATATGTATGAATGTAAGTAAGTCCAAAGCCAAATTGTGTGAGTGTGTGTGTGGTGTGTGTGTGTGTGTGTGTGTGTGTAATTATTCTGACAATCACATCGATACCTGTCTTTAGTGAGCTTGAAAGGAAAAACTGCAAATGGAAATAATGGTGCTATATAAACCAATTGATGCCTTCAACTGCATAAAAACAGTCTTACAGGTCAGAGAGTTCACTACAATTTTATTCTCATGTTATGTGTCATCTTCACTTCACACCCTGTTCAGAGGACTGAGAGGAGGAGGGGAGAGAAGTGCAAAAAGACAAGCAGACAGAGACATGTCTTACACCTCCATTACACAGTTGTTGCCTTTTGAATTTAGTAAATGAAAATCCATTTACATTCAAAATGGAGGATAATTATATTAAACCAACCAAGCTATGCTATTTGATACTTTTGCTGAGATTCAAATCCTTTAGATGAAATGCAGCACTGACAGAATTGTTCGAATGATCAAGTTGTAGTAGTGGGATGTTATTACATTATTTCACTTATTGTACATAAATGCAAAATGGTGCTGGTTAACTTTTGCCACATGAAGTCTCTCGACCAAAAGATTAAAAACAAAAACAGAAAGAAAAAGAAAAAGGTAAACACATTTGATAATGTAAGCACACAGTTCAACAAAATATTTGTCAAGCTAGAATCTTTTTTAAAATTTCTTGCTGCCAAAATTATAGGTAGTCTTAGACCTAGGTTGGAGGTAGGAGTCCACCCCAATCCCAACAGATTTGTCCTGGACTATGGGAGATGAATGGCGTTAAATGCACTAGGAAAATCAAAAAACATGATTTTCACATAGCCCCTGGGTCATCCAGATGTAAATGAACCCAGTGGAGCATGTAAAGGACTGCATCACCAATATGCTCATGACAGGCAAACTGTGGGGACTCTTAGGCATGTTCCACCTTTTGTCACAGGATACAGATAACAGTAACTTAATTATATGAGAGGCGCTCTACTTTGGGGACCGGCACAAGACAGGAGGTCTTCCATAGAGAACCTGCCTTTACTGCAGGCTTCTGTTGAAGATTAACTGAAGGGGCCCTGCCAGTTGATCTGCAAATTCCCTGAGTAGTCTCGAGCACACACCATCCGGACCAGCTGCTTTACCTGAGCGTAACTTCTTAATCTCTGCTCTAACCTCCTCTACTGGCAAGAATGAAAGGGAAATGGTCACCCCTGCTGCTGACACTGCAGCTGATGCCAGCGCTGGTGATGGTGCTTAGCGTCCGCTGTTGGGGGTGGGGCAGCTGCTGCCATTGGTGGTGGTACAGCCCCTGCAGCCACTGTTGTTGCTGGTGGTGGGGTTGCCACTGCATGACTGTGCACATGCATCTACTTGACAGAGCTGTGGCACAACCAGCTGTAGTTACAGTGTCTCACATATTTTTTTTTTACAACAAGAATCAGCAAAGCAAATTCTAGCAGTGGTATTTGGTTAGGAGACAGAACTTATACAGAACAAGATCTGTGAACCATTTGTGTATTAAACATATCAACTAGACACACTGACCCTAATAGTTAAACTTTAGTTTTTTGATCAGTATAAGGGACATGTCCCTACGAAGCTCTAGGTCCTTGTTAGGTCCTACTCTACTACATTTCAGAACAAAAAAAAATTTTACATACTAAACATATCACAAAAATATGATGATTTGTAAGAGATTAAACTTATCAACAACATCAAAGTTAAAATTAGTTTAAACTGCTGCTCATTTAATAATGCAAACATAACATAATACTCACAAGTGCCTAATTGTCCCATACTGAGTGATTACAGTTTTTTTTTTTTTATTATTTTTGAAAGTTCAAGTACATTATATTTGAAAAATAGGTACTTCACTAAACATCAGATTCAATTAATGAGCTTTAACCAAATTTTTGCACCTTGTTATTTAAATGAATATTTACAGATATATATTTTAATTTCCTT
>JAPZDZ010000014.1:18937875-18950734 GCA_029783805.1 Acanthurus tennentii
GCCAAAAGGATACTAAAAGACAACACCCACCCCAGCCACAGCCTGTTCACCCTGCTGCCGTCAGGCAAAAGATACAGTAGTATCTGCTGCCATACCACCAGACTACAGAGCAGCTTCTTCATGACCAATAAACTTCTTTGTATCCTTGTATCTTTGTATCCTTGAATTTTACTTTTGTCATGATGTATTCCATGGCTAAATGGCTACTGATGCCACCACTACATGCTAACATTAGTCAAGATATGTTTGTAAGGTTCCAAACTTATAAAGCTCACATGAAGTTTGACAAGAAAGAGACGACTTTGGCATATATGGATTTATTCAGTTATTTGCCTATTTGTCTGCAAGCTTAGACACAACTTGGATGAGATGTCCTTCAGCACCTAGTAATGCAACTTACAACGAGACATCAAGCACATCGATAGCGCTACAGCCCACCATTATCTTGCAATCTGTTTTGAATAATATCTCCAGGAACACAATGTTGCTTTCCCATTAGCTCTATGACAGATTGTCATAAATATTTGCCTGGCAATAGTGTAGCCACTTTACAACCGTGCATTTCTAATATTTTACTTTATGAGATTACGCTGTAGAGATAGGCTGAATGGGTTTATGATAAAAAAATAACAACTTGACAGAACAAAAAAGCACAAAAAATAAGACACAGAGTTTTAAATAAGCATATAACTCAACAGACCAACAGCAATATAGCCAGCTTGGCATCTGACTTGCAGCCCACTGATTCATGAAGCTTGCCAACATTAAAAAGCCTGTCTCATTTTAATTCTGGTTCAGCTGCTCAATCACTCTCTTTTTTTATCTTCCTTGATTCTTCTGTTACTGTCCTCTTATATCTCTTATCAACCATTGTATCAAACAGTAGCACGGTCTATCTGGCCTCTATATAGCCAGATAAATATTGAGAATCATAGCCCACTGCCAAAGTTACATAGTGCTGGGGAATGGGCGCTCTGTGGAAAAGGGATGGATGAATCTCCCTGTTTAAAGTTATGGTGCTAATAGACCAACTTCAAGATGGAAAAGTTACTTGTTCTTACTTTAATGCAGGAACAGGGATAGGGGAACAAAATATCAGTGGATCACTGGTTACAAAACACAAACAAAACCTTTTTAAGCACTGAAAAATGCTGATAAGAAGCAGTACTGAAGCTGAGGTAGTTTAAAGCCATTGCTATAGAAACTGCAATAAGTTTTCTGATCGTAACAAAGGATTTAATGGGGGCGCCGGTTTAGCTTGATCGGTAGCGCAGGCGTCCCATGTACGGAGGCTTAGTCCTCCATGCGGCGGACACAAGTCCGACCCTTTGCCACGTGTTACTTCCCCCTCTCTCTCTGTCTCCCTGCTTCAACTCTGTCCTATCAAATAAAGGCCATAAAAGCCCCCCAAAAAATCTTTTTTTTTTTAAAAAAAAAAGGATGTAATGGACTGGTGGCTATTGCCACCATTGTCTTGACCATGTTTGCTCCTACTCATATTTTTTACCCATTCTCAACTGGTCGTCCTACTGCAAAGGCCATCTTTTAATTTGTCAGTAGTACTGTAGTAGTAGTATTGTAGCTTAAGTTTGCCTTGATGACATCTACCATGAAAATGAAAAATTTCATTCGATGGTCTGAACATCTTTTTCAATAGCTGCAGGTTTTATTGATGTACCATTCACATTTACCATAACATTTCCTTTATATAAAAAAATTTTGATATTTTTGGGACAGTCCTGATCAGGGGGCTTAACGTTTTGGGTAAGAACTAACAATTCTCTGCATTGATCCTCCATCACTAAGGTCATGACACATGGACAACATTTAAGGCAATTGTTGCTCCTTGTAACCCATTATTTTAACCACATTGATTCTGTCTTGACATTAAAATGCCTTCTCATTCTTCACTCTGTCTCTGTTGTCACTAGGCTACTGAAACATGACCATTGTCTACCTTCAATCTTTATTTTAGTCTTTTTAGTCTATTTTAGTACATGACATATCTTTTATATCTTTCGTAATGCATGTCTTATGTAGAATGTCTTACGTTGACTACAGCCCTTTGAATTGCCATGTGGTTGAAAAGTGCTTCTAAAAATAAGTGGCATTTTGAAGATTAGCTCAAATACTGACTGCTATCTGTGATCACACCAATATCAATTGCTGATGAGCATTATTAGATGACAGTTTACAGATTTGTTTATTTTTTTATTTTCTAAAAATTTTCTCTTACAAATTTTTTTTTAATTAATTTTTTCTAAGATGTGTACTACTTATTCAGTGGTATAGCAAAGGAGGACTCTGCTAAGATGACTTGAACATTGAGTGTGTTCTTTAACAGCGAGGCGCAGCTCTACAATTTTGCAATTTTTCTTTGACTTGCTTATGTTCTCTCCTCTTCTCCACAACCTTATACTTAGTTTGAAAGTGAAGCATTTTCCATGTTGACTCTCATTTTCAAAAAAAATTGCTATTTTGTGCAATTATTGTGCTCTGACCATATATTAAATTGAATCCATTTTACTCTGTTTCGTGTGTTCTTTATGATGTGATATAATTGGAAGTCGGCACAGGGTGTTTTATTTAAAAAATTGGCAAAATTCCCTATATTGCTCCTGTTTCCAATTTTCTGCCTAAGACAATCTGCTCTGTGCAGCCTGACGTGGCTTCCATTACAGATACACTTGCCAAAAATCTTGAGCGGAGTGGAGAGCTCGGACAGTTCTGAAACAGGTTGTGCTACGTCCAGTGCAATCACAAGCATGGCCTTTATATGCTGGGATTGACTTCACAGCTGCATCTCCGTCAGAATTTAACATATCTATGCCTGATGAATCTGATTTCATAGTCTACATCAGTCTGAGTTGAATGGTTCAATAACTCAACCCTCAACTCAACGAACAAGTTTGTTTGCTTCATGTTGACCTTAAAGCAGTGGAATCCCTGACTTGAGGTCCTTTTTAATGCAGATACAAACAATGATGAGTTAAGAGGTTATCAGTGACTCACAATCACAGGGACAAAAAAGTCCAAGTACCAAATTGCTTCACGAACATGTGAATTACAACCAGCCCTCTTCAGCACACATCCACACACATCACACATACACAAACTCTCTCTCTCTCTCTCTCTCACACACACACACACACTCACACACACACACACACACAATGTGGAGTATTGTGGGGCATAATGGTGCATTGCAAGGGTTTTATGTATTATGATCTAATGCATCACACATAAAGAGGCTCTCTACTTTTCACCCTCTACTTCCTCTCTTTTTTCCTTCCTCTCTACCCCTCTTTCACCCCTCTTTCACTCCTGTCTCATGTCATCATTTCTCCTCATCTCTTTTATCCCACTTTTTCTCCTCTGCACTCTTTTCATGTCTCCTCTCTTCACCACTTCCTCCTACTTTTTTCTCTTGTCTCTTTCTAATTTTCCTTTCTACCTTTCATTTTTCCTTTTCTCCCTCTTTGATGCTACCCTACTTTTTTCTTTTTCCTCTTTTTATCTCCCGTTTACTTTTTCTTCAGTGTCCCTGTCATTTTTCACCTTTCCCCGTGCTTCCCCCTCTCCTCTTCATCATTTGGTATTTGCTCCTTTGGTCCGACTTCTCTTCTATCCCTTTTTTCTTTCTCTGCTTATCATTTATCCTTCTTTTCTTCCAGTTTAATCCCTCCTCCATTTGTTTGCTCTTCCTCTCTATTTTCCATCATCCCCCCTCTCCTCTTCACATCTCCTTTTGCCATTCTCTTCGTTTCATCTCTCAACTTATTTCACTCTCCCCTTGCCTTGTCCTTCCACTCTTTATATAAAACTTTGAATTTTCTTTTACTTCTTCTCTCTTCTCCTCTCTTTTTCTGCTTGCCCCTCCTTATTTTTTCTCTCCTAAATTCTCTTAATGTTTTTTTCTTATTGGCGTCTCTCCTTTTATCTTCTGTTTCTTCTCTCTTTCTGTCACTCCACCTTCTCCTCCCCTTTTTTTGCATTTCCTCTTCCGGTTTTTCTTCCATACACCTTTTTCATCTCCTTTCCTTCTAATCACTTCATGTCCTCCTCTCAGTGTCTCTGCCTTAAACCTCAATTCTTCTCCTTCTATTAGCAATTCTTTTTCTTTCCCTTTATTTTTTCTCTCCCCATTTTCTCTCATTATCTCTCTTTCTATCTTCTTTCTCTGTTTCCCAATTTTGCATTGGACTTTTGTTTTCTCTTGATCATTTCTTTTATCTCTCCAGTATTATTTTTGTTTTGTATGTTTTCCACTCTCTTTTCCTCTCCTGTTTAATCTTCTCTTCCTCTCCTCTTTCTCTACAATCCCACACTCTAATTTTGACAGTTTGACAGATTACTCCTGTCATCTTGCAGTGATCTCACACATGTATACAAACAAGCACACATACACACAATTGCAAAGACATTTCCAAATGCTTCCGCAGCAGTCCACCCACTTTGTTACCCAATCTGACATCTTACTGTGATTAATAAGTTAACTCTGACCTCAGATCCTCTGTATGCCTAAATCTTGAAACATGTTCATCTTTAATTAACAGTGCTCATGTTAACATGCAAATCAGACACATATGTGGACATTCATGTGTATACACACCCAACAACATTAATTTTAACACACACACACACACACACACACACACACACACTGCACAGACAAACAAAAAGTCAAAAAAGTTCACGTTTAATAACTTTGGCTGCTGATGAATGTAATAAAGACCCTCCAACCCCCTGCCTTGCACATATGCGCACACATACTCACACACACTGTTCATGAGTGATTACATTATGTCTGCTCAGTAATGATGCTGTTGAGTGTTGTGTTTCCTCCTGGATAAAATTGATAGGAAACTGTACCTGCCCCAACGCCTTTAACATTGTTAAAGCAGCATAGGAGAAGTAGGAGAAGCTCATCCACTCTGCTTTCATCTCGCTGGGGATGAGTAGGGGAAGGGTGCTGGGGAAAGGGGTAGAAATCATAATCAGGCATTATTATCAGATGCCAAAGTGTGTAGTTAAGATGGAAGAGGTGGGGTTGAACGGGGGGTGGGTCCTAATGTTGTGACAACAGAGTAGGAGTGAATTAGACAGGATCCTAACCTCCAGGCTGATAATAGTGCTCATAATTGAATGCCATTCAGTTGTACAGACACTAGTTAAACAACCAGCCCAGGCAGATCAGGTTGGTTTGATGTGGTCATGTTTCCTGGCCCTGGACAAAATCCTGGCAGCAGAGTTTTAGATGAACTGGCAGCAAGGAGACATTTACTGATGCAAGGAATCACAGTAGTTCAAATGACTCCTAATGAAAATGTGAATAATGATTTAGAGCTTATTAGGTAAAAAGAAATGGTGTAATCTTTAAGAGTGTTTGAGATAAAATCATGTTTGTATAAACTGTCTTAACCACGGCTAATAACAATTGTGTATTTCTTTATCTATAATCAATACCTCTGTCTTAACAGTTAGCTGAAAGAAAAAATGGGGCCACAACTTTTAAAAGTTGATCATAATATCTGTTTATAGGGTTTGAGTGTTTGTAGGGTAAGAGTAAGATATGTCTGAGTATTTATCTTAGTTTACACACAAATGAAAAATGATATTATTTTTACTGAACACTGGAACGATCAACTGCAATACACAAAGTTGCTAAGGTTTGAAAGGTGATTGTGTTATTATAAGGGACTAGAAAGGGAATGTGGGTGAATGGAAAAGAGTAAATCGCCAAATATTGTTGTGAAAATGAGTATGGGAATGACAGAGTTAGGCGCATGAAAGTAGGCTGAGTGGCATTAACAGGCATAAGGGCCAACAGGTAGGTGATTGAAACAGATCAGAAGGGAAGGTTGAGTAATAGTCCTGGACCAACAAAATAAAAAAAATCAAAGCAAAAAAACAAGTCAGGGAATTGTAACAAGCAAACCACAACCAAAAATCACTTTTGAGGACAGAAGAACCACCAGAAAGTGTTGAAAAATGATCTGGAGTGGGTAAAACCTGGGGTACTTATACTCAGTGAAGGTGTTTGAAGGCAGGTGTACATGATCAGACAGGTAAGTGTAATCTCTCAGAAGCCAAGGAAGAGGTTTGTATACGATCATAGCTCCTCTTAAAAATTCATAAAAATAATCAATAAAACTGAAATTGGTTGCAGAACATATTTCCTTAAAGCACTAATTAAAACTGAAAAGCTTGCTAAAACTTTTACATTCTTTTCTCTGAGAGGAAATGGGCCAAGATATAACACATTGCTTAGTCCGACTTTCAGTTGTAGGGGCACACAGTAAGATATCATGCTGGTGTTAAATGGTTTATACCTTGTGTCATATCAATCCACGCAGACAAAGATGTTATGGGTATTTTGTGTGGTAATTAAGCAACCTTAACTTTTTGTGTCTTGTGTAATCCTTATTCTGCTTGTCGAATCAAGAAAAACAAACCAGCCTGCACCTGCGTCTTGTCATTAAGAAACCACGATTATAGTATTTATTATTGGATCTTAGTGCCACTGGGGGATGTCTCAAAAACCACAACACTAGCATTAAGCAAAACTTGATCCAGCTGTCTTCAGCCTCTTTAGCAGGTTTTAATTGGTATGGAACAGGAGAGAGTAGTGCAGCAAAAACATCATTACAGGATTAAACTACGACAACAGGGTATTGCTGAGATTTAATTACACTGGGCTATTGTTTAATTTGCCTCTCAATGCTTCAATTAAGCAAAAAAAGGGAATGCGAGGGTTCATGTTTCAGGCTCATCTGGGCAAGAGAGGAGATAGTTTCCCTAGTGAAGTTCATATAACATCACACAACGGAGATCAAATGGATTTGTCATCATTTGACTAATGACAGGAAAGAGGAATAAACCCTATTAGAAAATCATCAAGAACCCCCTCTGTCTCTGATGATAGTCTTTGTGTGTGTTGTGTGTCTTGTGTAGAGAGGCCTCGGAGCTGATGCTGATGTATTTACTGTTATATAGAATGGTGCAGATGATGGGATCTGAGGTTGATGGGCACTAAAAATAGCAAAATCTCTCCCTCTTTTCAGAAGACAGGAGTGTACAGAAACTTCTAGAATCATTTCCCTTATTAGCTTTGTGGTTATTCAGTCTGATCCCTTTTTTTAAGCTTTTTTTTATCCACATCCAAACAAACATTCAGGCTGAGGGACTTCTGGAAGAACTGTTCCAGGACTCAAAGATGTGGTAGTAAAATCTCTGGGAGAAGGTGGAAGAAAGAGGACACAGAAACATTTTCCCCGAATAAAGTTTAAACTGCAAACCAAATACTATTTATGCAAAATGTAAGTGTTCTGATGTGTCTATTTACTTGTAAAGCTCCATATGTTCTCACACTAAACTTGGCACATGGATTAACCTAAGCTTAAAAAAGTGATGCCAAGGGATCCTGTCTTGAACAAACATCTATATGCGACAGCTGAGAATGAGAAAAGGTTGCTGTACCTGCTTCAAAAGTTAAAAATATCTTACACATGCCTCAATTTTTTCTGATCATCTCCGACTACTCCTCCCACAACTTTTCTGGAGCAAGCAGGATTGTGCACTATGAAGTCGTCCCCCAAGGTCAGACTATTATGCTGCCTACTACTGTGCCATTCTGAGGCATCTAAAAGTAAACATTTGTTTAAAACAACCTGAACTGTGGTGCAACAGAACTCTCCAACATGACAATCCATCTGATAAAAGTTTTCCAATTTTTTTCCCTGACTCACCAGATATTATTTCCTGCAATGTCTTTGACATTCAGATTAGATCAATACGCCACACCAGTATTAGGAAGTGATATACTGTGAATTTTCAGGCTCTCTCTACAACATTTGGTGATAAACACCGACTAGATTTTTAAGTGATTTTAATTTTGCGCATACATACTTTAGTAGCTCCATGTATGTGCAGTATACCGATGAACCACATAACAATTTTAAATTGCCTTTAAAAAGATAGCAAAAGCTTTATGTCTCATTGTTATATGATGGACAAAGGAGTAAGCAACTTTCACAGGATTGTCATTTTTAGTGTATATCAACATGTTTTTACTAACCTTTAGCTATTTATGGTGTAAAATAAAATCTGTCAATGACTTTCCAACTTTCAGATTCTCTGATTGTGTCCTATGATGCTCTTTCTATCCACCAAGCAGCCCTGTGACATCTTTATGGATGAAGCTATAGTCACAAGTGGTTGTGATTCCATTGGATTAAAATTCACTTATCTGTCTCCTTGACAAATCTAGTCATAATGACAATAGGAGCTCCTCATGATGATTTGAAGTCTGTTGAAAATATATTTATTGTTTCTGACAGAGGTTGTTGCCTCATTCAATCACTCTGCACTTTATATTGGCTACACAGTGAATTGTATGTGTTTATTGTATAATTTTTTAGCATTTTCAATTTAGATTCTCAATAATAGCCTATCTAATGTATTAGGCAGCAAAAAACTGTCCTGTCTTTTCTTTCTTTCTTTCATTCTTTTTTATTTAATATTTTCTGGCAGCAGATCTCTGCTCCCTCCACTGTGACACATCGCAGAATGCCCATATAAAGCAGAATGGATTGTCTTCATTACAAATATTTGGATGAATTGTTTGATTGTAATACCTCAGTCTTGCTTGTTGGGAATCTTCCATCGTCACAGGCAGACAGAAAGTGTGATGTCCTCTTGATGGCCCTTGGTCACAAATCATGTTAGGTCAATAACTATTTCCCATAACTTAACACTATAATGGTCCTTTATGTAAGGAAATCTGAGTTGTGCTGATAAAAGCCAACAGCAAAAGCTAAAAACTGTGCATCATCAAAAAATATTTTCTTTTTTCTTTTTAGTTTAGTCTTAGTTTTATTTTTTAATTAGTTTTTAAATAAGTAATTTGCAGCAAAGCCCTTGTAACTTTGTGATTTCTTTGTTCTGTCCTGAAATATTCATAGTCAGGACTGCAGTGTTTCTCTCTGTCTTACTGCTGTTGGCATATGTCCTGCTGGATCAATACACTCTGGTCATAACTTATCAGCAATCAATATTTCAGGGCTTCACAACAGGGCTTTATTTTACCCAGAGTTTTTTCAACAGTGCCTTGGTCTTTATTTAGTAATACAAATTCACTTTAAGCTTAAAACTCACTATTTTAAACCACAGGAAAGGTTAGAGGTTAGTGCTAGATTGCTGTTTTGGATGGGAAAAACTAAAAACTGTATGAAGCAAAAAATGCTTGTTTTTTATTAATTGTTACATCTTGTCTCCTACTAAATTTGCGTTGAAAAAAGTAACATTTTGTTGAAATAAATTAAGCATGAAGTTGCTTAAGCATTAAGTTGATGAATAGTTGAACATTTTGGAAAATGCACTGTTGTGAGTGAATGACTGTCAGTTTTGGTTGTTGTCAAGTCCAGGGCAAGACAAATCCTAAACTGAAGTTGTACATCACAGTTAGTGGGTTTGACTCTTTTTTTACTAACTTAAAGACCCCCTCCAGTGACCATGGTCACATCAGCAAGTGACCATTTGCAATTAGGTCCTTTTCTTCTTCAGAAGCTCTGTGTGATTAAAATATTATGTCATTATTTTCCATTACATAGCCAAGACAATTCAAGACAATGCAGAGGGTCAAAGGTAAGGGAGCTGTGGATGGGAGTTGTTGCTGATCATGGGTGTGGTCATGTCGGATATCTCATTAATATTACTGGAACAGTGCATACTTCCTAAGTACAAAGGTGTAGTGTGACATTTAAGTAATTCTAAGACATGCATAGATTTTTATCGTAAAAATGTCTTAAAATATGTCATTTTTACCATCAGAAAGGATGTTTTAGGGCTTAAATCAACAGCAGGAAAGGGTCTTCAAAGTGTCAGTCAAGAGTTTTGTGAACCTCCTGCCAGCCTGAGCATCATTAGAGCATGCACACTGTAGACTTCAACTGACTAAGCCAGCTGGTTTGAGATTTATCCTTCCACTTATGCTGGCATTACACCTAACGACCTTTTACTTCCAAGTCACAGATGATGTTCCAGAGTTTGAATGGAATCATGAGAGTCTTCCCTGAGTTGAGGCACATACCTGTGATCCAGGTTGATTGGCGTAATATGGCCATAAAACTCAGGCCAGGCAGTTTTTCCTCATGTCTTGGCACTACAATAATTTCAAACATGTATTTTCGTATAACAAGTCTTTAGTCTTGTCTTACGCTAATTGCAGGGTTCAATGACATGAACATTGTCAACATTGTCAAGAAGATGTGGTTCTCATGAACTGTGGAAAAGAAGGATAGGTGTTGGGACAAACTACAAGATAACACTGTCTCAGTTGAAGATTGCTAGCTTTAGAATCATGAACCTGGCTTTCTCTCATACATATACGTGTGTGTCAGGATGCACTTTACACAGGAGACAGGGGCTCTTGGCTCCTTTTTAAAATGATATGAGCTCCCCTGAAAATATGATTTATTAAATATTGGTAGTTTCCAAAATATATTTACAGTATACTCACAGGTGCAGGATGGGAAATACTCTCAAAAGGAATCTAAATGTATTCTTATAAATAGTAACCCTGCAAGATCCCAAGTCTTTACAAAATCTTAGTCTGTGACTAAAAGCTTTTAGTGACTTGCTGACACATTGTCTTTAGATGTGAGAGGGTGTAGTCTCAGATATAGATGTGAAGCCAGAAATACTTAAATGGGATTAAAAAATAATTTAATCTTGTAGTTCTCCTAAACTTTCCAAAACTGTTACTGGACAGAATGGATCAAAGTCTGACGTTAGGCATTCTGTGTCTCTGTCTTTACTTCTCCCCCCCTCAAAGTAAAATTACGAAATAATTAAGTATTTTTTTTAAAGTTAGTTAATTAAGGGATGACAGCTGATCTAGCTTATATGTAACTCAAAGGTAAATAATAGCAGCAGACTAACATTTTACAGTGTGCCCCAGCTCGAGTTCATCTTCAACAAAGGCAGTGGTTAAAGCATTTGGGGATTTTAAAATTTAATTTAAATTTAAATAAAAAATTACCTTTGCAATATGAGTGTGAAGTATATTTGTAATCATTTCTGCACCTTATGTTAAGGGAGCAGAACAGCAAACTCAATCAATGAACTAGCTGACCAAGACGAAATTAAGACCAGCTTCAGGGTCATTTGGACAAAAATCTCTTTTTTCATACTTCTATTTGTGTTATTAGTAAACCCACATAGAACGCAAACATTATGCGTTGAAAAGGCGACACATTTTTTTTTTTCGGTCAAATGTACATTTTTTGAAATGTATAGTAAATGGATTTAGCATGTACAGTGGAACAATGTAGTTTAAACACCAAATATAGGCAACCATATAAGAAACTAAATGTTTGATCAAAGTGCTTGAAAGCTCAGCATCACATTCCTCTTCCACCTCCTTACTTCTTCAGTCTTCCTCTGTAGTTTTCTGCTGTCAGCTGACCAGGTTCCTGCTGCAGCAGAAAACTACAGACAAGGCCATTATGGCTGATGTGTTGTCATCCTTGTCTTGTCCTGTCCAGACAAACAAAGACAGAGGATCCTGTTGAACAGCCCTGTGATGATGAGACACCGGCAGTCTCCTTTCTGCCTCAGCAGGGCCTCAGGATGCAGCAGAGAGCAGAAGCTACATTCACTCCCATTCATAGTGGCAGTCTATGATGGAAAGCCTGTTAATGTTTAACTGCAGACAGGAACTGATGCAGTGCTTCTGCCGGAGTATGATACAACCCCCCAGAACATCTTTTCATCGGTATTTATTCAGCATTTTTTTCTACTAATTGAATCAAATGAAGTATTTGTACTGGTATCAATATCCATAGATACATTTTAATAATATTTAGTATGGGTAATAAAATGTACACACTATTTTGATTTCTGTTAAAGATGTAATGCCAGCCACTTAACCTGTATATACATACCTGTTTTGTACAAGCTTATTTTAAAGGCCTTGCAATTACTAATATAAACACTAACATAAACATCTAGAAAGATAATACAAATGCACATACAAGAAGACACCTAATGTGCACACATGCAATACACACTTAATTGTTACATGTGCAGTCTCAGCACCACAGTGTACCCAGTATTGATATCCCAGTACTTGGGTATGGAAGTTCTGGTAGAACTGAGGCACCCATCCATCTTCTGGGTGACAGGCAGTACTACTTTACCATTCCTCTTCCCAGCTTGCGTCTCTTTATGTGCTGCTGCCCCCCACCGCTGCCTCTGCCCTCTCTGGGAGACAATCTGTCTATCTATCTTGCTGATTTACACTTTAATACAGAGCAGGAGCTCTCCAAATCTACCCTACTGATTGAATTATCATAATTTCCACAAGATATATATATTAACGTTTATGTGAGAGGGCAAATTAGTAAAAGTAATTAATTTTAGTGCAATAATTGCCCTTTTTAGACACCCAGCATGCTGAGAATTCAATATTGGTTGCATTGTAAGTCCACCACTTTAGTCTCAACTGAACTACCTTGACAACTCAAATCAACCCAAATCAGCTTTATTTATATAGCACCTCTCATATAAACATTCAGTTCAAAATGCCACACATAGCAAAAGTTGAAACAACATAGACAAAAAAAAAAAACAATTAATGCACTCTTGCAAGACAATTAATCAACAATGTTGATGAAATTCCAGAGGCAAAAACATGTCAAAATCAGAGATGTAAAATGAGGCTATGACATTACTTCAATTTTAAAGCCAGATTAAATTGTTATATACAGTAAAGACCTTTTCTTGGGCCCCTTGGCACTGTATGTGAAGCCAACTGTTTCAAACTTGGGTTTTAAGATGGACAATGATTTTAAACTAG
>JAPZDZ010000014.1:18990584-19017893 GCA_029783805.1 Acanthurus tennentii
TATCAAGCAAATTACATCCACGTATTATTAACAACTTTTAGAGTGACAAAAAGAATCGGATCAGTATCGGATCGGTAACAGCCAATCCTCAAGGCTGCAGTATCGGTATCAGATGTAAAAAGGGGTATTGAGCCATTCCTTATTTTAATGGAACCAATCAATTTCAAGTTTTTAATGGCTTTTTTAGGATTTGTTTAGTATTTTGGCTGTGACTGTACTAAAAGAAATTGCACTTGAAGACCTAAGGGTGATTATTAATGCAATATTTCACAAATGCATGGGGTGTCCGAAAACTTTTTTCCACCACTGCATAGTTCATGATATATATAACAAAACAGGACATCAGGAGATTGTCCATATGCAACGTGTTCACACATGTTGGAAATACTCCCTGAAGTTTGGGCAGGGGGTGGCTTGCAGGAGGCAGGATATGACATACAAGGTGTGCAGCTGTAAGATGTGCATAATGATTTCAACTTCAGTTATCAGACACTTTAAATGACTTGTTCCTTCCTCGACGGACTTTGTATTTTCTTGATCATATGCCAGTCGCACATTATACGTGTTTTTCATACAACCACTCCCTTGCTCAAGGCTTTAGCCATGCTAATGAAGGGCTATTGCTGATGCTGTGATAATAGTAGGCATTTGTCTCAGTTGCGCCTAATTTGTTTTTACTGCAAAGAAAGTGTAGTCATACCCATGGATGAGCCTATGACAGGAAGGAAACAAAGACAGTAATAAACAAGCAAAACAATATTAACAATAAATAACTCAACTTAGGGCTGGGCAATAAAATGATTTTATGGATTAATTCGAATTTGTACTTAATGTCGATTTGTTTTAATGAAAATCGATTTTCTCATCAACATCAATTTTCTCATCAACATCCGCCACCAATGCCTGCCTGCTGGGCTCCTGTAGTTCAGAGAGCGCGGAGTGCGTGCCCCCCTCCCCCCTGCGCTTTAAACACAAACAACATAGCGGCAAGCGGTGCAGATCTCACTCCGAAGAAAGGAAACGTATCTTCAGTTATTTGGAATTGGTTTGGGTTTGTGGCGTCAGACACAGAACATTGGCTTGTTTATGTAACTTAAACCCCAGGAGGGAAAATTTAAACAAAATAAAATTGTAACTTGATTTGAACAATTTCTTTGTCATATGCAAATTGATTTTAGGTAGGGGGTGAAAAAAATCGATTTAAATCGTGAATCAGGATTTTTTGTGAAAAAATCTGAGATTTTTTTTTAGGCCATATCGCCCAGCCCTAACTCAACTGTAGTCCCTCAATGAATTATGTAGTCTTAGACTTGTGTATTTTAACATAAATAATATGAGGAGCTTTTTTGCAAGCCATGTTTATGACTTCTCTGAACAGTGTTGCATTTTTTTAAGGAAAAACCTCAAGAGAAGGTAGGAGTCAATTGGAATCACCTGACAGTAATTTCATAGGATGTACTTGTTTAAATGGCTGCGAATATACAATTATCTTACATGATGAACTGTGAAAGAGGAATAGCTTAATGTCAACAGTTTCTCACTATTCTTTAACAGTTTATTGTCTGTATGTCTTCAGGTGTCAACATACAACAGTTATTTGTTAAGTAGCTAACAGGAGAATGTCAGTATGCCAGGAATAAAAAAAAAAAAAATTGTTGGACATTCTGAGTCTTGATAGTTTAAATTGAAAAAAGATGGCATCGTTGGACTGTGATACTCTTAATGTTTATATTTCTGTTTTTATTTGGGATAACCAAGGCCTGAGTCTTGAAACCATAGTAAACCAGTCATGCCGCTGAGCTGCATCTTAAAATCACTTCTTCTTTTTTACTGTGAGTTCACACCAGGTGCAAAAAAAAATTTGTGCAAGTGACTTATTTGTAAAGTTGCAAATAACGCAAAATCATGTCGGATTACCTTGTTGCAGCAGCAGTTTTTTTAAAAAACAAGCGCAAGGCTCATTAATAAGTTTGCTGGTTGCAAGAAGAATTCCACACTAGGTATGTAAATCTAAACAAATCAAATGATGGAAGTAGTCTGAAGTTAAAAATCTTGCTTCCTTAAATTCTTGTTACAGTTGCACATGTCTAGAGCCAATCAAATAATTGGGAAACATAGTGACAGATAACAATACTTAGGAGCTCAATTTCAAAAGAAAATTTCAAGTATCAGAGAAACAGGAGTTTGGTTGGGTAGTGAAGGTGTATGTAAAATTCAAGTTATGCTATGAATTTTGGAATGACCACATCTTCTATTTATTTTATGGGAATCATTTATTTATCTTTACTATACAGCAGGCCATATATGTACATTTGATCTTTTACTAATGAACTACAGACCGGCAGAGATACTTAAACTTAAAGGATACCTAAAATGTTTCCATAAACCAAGCTCACACAAAAGATATTGAACATGGACTGAAATGTTCTTACAACAATTCAGGGAAAAGCAGGGCCTCCTCTTTGTACCAAAACTACCATCACCTCTCTTACTTTACATTCCCTTTTTTCCTTTTCAATACCTTCTCCCCCTCTTTCTGCATGCAGATGAGAAAATAGCCCTGCTGTTTTTAGATGGGCCTTGACTCTAGGCTCCAGGTCATTTTCCCTGGTTTCCTGACACTGTACACCACCATCAACCAGATGGAAGAAGGGGGAGGACAGGACGACAAATGAGAGCAGAGAGAAACAGAGAACAAGAGCAATAAAACACTAGAGACACACTGAGAGGGAGGTAAAAGGGAAAAACAGAGGAGAGAGAAAAAAAACTCAGAGATCTCCAAGATTTGAGCTTCCACCATCTGGTTTGAGCTTCAGGAATAAGAATTTGATTACATGACTTTTCCCCTAAAAATACAGAGGGAGGATTGTTGAGAGAACTGCTGCTACAGCAAATGAAACTGGTTAGAGTCCAGGTCTGTACATCCCTTGGGCATTTCCTCATGGGGAAACAAATGACATACACCACAGTGTTTCCCCGAGGCTGACTGTTCTCATCCTCTTCTTTTTATCCCAGTTAACCTACCACCACACCAAATTACATTCTCATATCAAATACTTAAATGGGTGTTTGCTTAGAATCTAATGTACAGCTACCAAAGAATATGTATCAGTTGCTTTTTGAAATCCACATGAACAGCCCATAAAATCAGTATTGATCCGCCGCTTAGTACTTATTTAAAGCTCCACTATGTAAAAAAAAAAATTCTGTGCGATTTGGCACCCCTGCAACATTATATGTATTTTTCCTCATGTGTCAGAGTTTGAACAAACCCTGAACAAAATTCAGAACAGCAATAGTATTTTGGCGGAAATGCAGCTGAGCACGCCAAGCTAACATGTTACCAGCTAACATGTTACCAGCTAAAACTCTGTCAAAATAGGCAGATTTGGCTTTAAAAAATAGCAAGCAGATATTGTTTCTGACACAGCCAAATGCCATCAAGGCTGGCAAGAGAAAGGCAACACTACTGCGTAATGTAGTTACAAAGTCTTGATGCTTTCAGGAACCTCGTTGAATCACAGAATTGAGGCAGAGCAGTCGTAGGACATCAGAAGGAAAACAAATGGGCATTTTTCTTCATAAAATATGACCCAGTTTCACCAAAACTACTGTTTTGTGAGATGTAGTAAAGTGCATTAATAAGTTTTGGTTTCTAAACCATGGCCCGTGGCTCACCTGTTACATCGCACCCTAACTTTGAAATGATTTTGAAAATATTTTTAAGGTGGAAAAGTTACATATTGTTGCTTTCAAAAGAAATTACTTTTAAACCTGTTCAACTGTGAATCCTGGTATTTTCCTTCTGCCATAGCAGTGGTGACAAACGCAGGAGCAAAGGCCACAAGTCGAGCTTTTATTTAAACAAAATTATGACTGGTGTGTAACTGCCTACCTTATTGTCTAATAGCCACATGAGTTACCATATGATGGTTGCTGATAAGCCCTGTTGCTTTTAAAGGGGTATATTTAAAATGTCTGGCACATTGCTCCTATACAACACAACGGGACTGCATCAGAACTCTTTAAGCAAACTTCACCGAAAATAATGGGCCATAGTTAACAACTGGTCTTAAAAAGAAAACTCGGATTAAAAAGATTACGCTAATGCAGTTTTCAAAGAGATCCTGACATTTACCAACAGTTTCTTGTTTGAGATATGTTCTTTGGTAAGGACAAAAAATCTTATTTGTTAAGGCAATCACTTCAGGACACACATTTGCACAAGTGCTGACGGGTTTGTGCCATATGACTCCTACTGTGTTTTATTCAGTTTTACAGTGTAATATGATATGATTTTAAATGTATTATTTATTTATTTGCTTATCATTTGTATTATTATTAATATTAATATTATTATTATTATTAGATCGTTTTAAAATTAACATCAAGAAAGACAACACTTTAATAAAAAAATAGTGCATTTCTTACTTTTTCTGTAATAATCCTTACATATCTTGGTGTTTGCAACCAGTGTTAAGGCTATCTGAATAAGTGATTGTGCCATTTTTTAAGGGGTTCAAGAACAAATTGCTGTAAGTATAATGTTTTTGTTCTTTTTCTTCTTCTTATTATTATTTTTATTATTACCTGAAATTCTACATATCTCAGAAACGATAAAAGCTGAATTTGCCAAACTTGGCAGATAGATTGCCAATCCCACCCACCACTCAGGCAACAAAAATCAAATTTAGCACTTCTACATTTTGAACCATTACTCTTATATGATGTCTGCAGCAGCACAATATTTGATCTAAGTTGTATTATGACAGTCTGTTAAATTTGTTTAAGATGCAGCAAGACCTTACACAGGCAGTGTGATTATTAGCCTTAATATAACCCCTTTTCAATGTCACAGATCGTCATAAGAAAAACATTTTAGATTTAGATACATACATAGATTTTATTTTACAGAAAACAAAACCCAGGTTCAGGGAGGAGATAGTTTTGTTTCCACACTTTTTTGTAAGTATATTCAACTCCTATTAACAAGGTCCCAACTTTATGTAATTGCACTGACCGTACCACATATCCACTGTCTGTACCCATGGGCTTAGCGTCCTATTAATGTAGATTTTAAAATTTTATGAGGTACACTGATTGTAGCCAATAGTTTGCTGTCCTTGTGTGTGTGAAAATCCGTGACAGACAGCAGATGACTGAAGCAGCTTGTCCATTAACGACACGTATATGCTGTAGGGCTGGGCGATACGACCTAAAATCAATATCAAGATAAAATGGGCAATTTTACCTCCACAACGATAAATACACGATTAATCCCCGACCACTGTATAGGCCTGCACAATTCAGGAAAAAATATGAATCTCGATATTTTAGCTTTGAATTGAAATCACGATTTTCTGCCACGATTTTTATTTTACCTGGGCTTTCAGCAACATCCATTTTGCGTTCATTTGTTCACTGAGTTTTCCTTGCGATTAACGTTATTTCGGCAACGCCGCAGTCCCTCCTCAGAAACTTTGACTCAACTATTTGATTCTGCGTGCCGTGGATCACGTGACCAAAAGGCGCTTTGTCATAGGATAAGGGCGGAGCTTTGGAGCGCTTGTTTACAACTCTGACACATGCCGCCGGTGGAGTCACGTGACTACAGACGCTGTACCTCGTCTTAAAGGGGAATGAACATAGCCTATCAGCACATACAGTCAAAACAGACAAAAAAAACTTTTCTTTTCTTTTTTATTTAAACACCGAATTTACCGACATGGGCAAAATGACGTCGGTTATCGTAGTACATTTCGGTAACGGTAAATTTTCGGTTTATTGCCCAGGCCTAATATGCTGTAGAAACTCGTTTCATTTACCGGCCAGTGTGGCAAAGAGCCATTCAAAGTTTACTCACAAAACTAAAAATCTACCACATTTGGTACTTAGAATTCATAGGATAGGGCATGTATTACAATATATTGTACCCTTACTTGCCCAGAGCAACTTAAAAACTATACGTAACATTTTAGCACCAACTCTAGTAAAGTTCTCAAAATTCATATGATGAACACTATAACTCTCATGACTTTGATTGATTGTGGTTTGAAAATATGCCAAATCTGGCTCAAATCACCTGACTACAGCTAAATTGATAGGTCACAACACTAAGATGAACAGGTCAATTTCTAGTTGCATGATGGTTTGGTACTAGAATTAGTCAAATCTGGGCATTTTAAAAAATTGAAAACACGTCCCCTGTGTATTAATATTGTACCTCTGACTGAAATGAAGAGCATTATAATGATTAATAATTATCCAATAACCAAACAAATTCAGGCAAAGCCACTAAAATTCTTTAAAGCATGCTGTTTTTTCCTGTGCCCTAGCATATTATAGTTGGGCAGGGCTTGCTAAGAATATCTTCAAGATGACAGCTGTATCTGACGCTCCTTCACAGATTAACATGTCAAGGCAAGAAAATGTCCACCTCACCGATACTTAAAAGGCTACACTCTGTAAAGGTTAACTCATCAGCAGTGTGCATGGTTAAGATTCATAAATAAGATGCTAGCATTAGCTTTGAAATCAAACGCAAATCACAGGCCACAAGGCCCTACAACTCTTTTTATTACCAAAAGGCCGTGTATTTATGGCGCAGCTCATTACTAAGTGCTAATTATGTTAAACTTCTTGTTGAAAAAGTTTCGCAGTGAGAAAAATTAAAGGATTAAAATCATAACTTAGCCCAAGGACGGTAACAAGCTACCCAAGCAGGCTAACAGAACTCATTACCATCAATCGCCCTTATTTTTTTCTTCATCTTGTAACGTTAAATATATGAGGTCAGTGTACTTTCAAAGCTCTCAGTTATCTTTGTACTTACACAACGCTTCTCGAAATTATCCAAGACACCATGTTTTCTGTCTTTGTGGTGCAGGGCAGTTTCGAAGTAGAAGACAGCCCCGGCGATAACGTTAATGGTTATCCGTCCCGCTGTTAACTTCTTCAGCCAAAACTTCTGCGAAGATTCCTCGACCAGATACTTCGCTTAACATCAGCAAACCATGTCTTAAATGCGTAGGATCTCACAATAATGTCTTTGCAACCATGACCTGGCCATTAAATGTGTATCCAATATGATTCCCGATGTCTGTGGCAGGCTCTACTTTCTCCCACTAGCTTCCTCCCTGCCTACTTTACTCCCCAGTTCCTGGCACTGGAACAGTACTGAGTAAGCCACTGACGTCAACAAGAAAAAAAAACTACGTACTGAAACGACTATTGGCCAGTTTAGTGTGTTTACAAGAAACACAAATGATCATTGGTTAGACACGTTGCCCATGTGACTTTTGCGTTTGGCAGGAGCGGTGAAATTTCAAACTCTGTGATATGAGCTCCGATTGGTCAATCTTTTCTGCGTGGCGCAATCTGACCAACCAACGAATAAAAAAAGCCATCGGGATTTCTTTGGGTTTTCAAGGCTTGAGCTAAAAAATCAAGGAAGCGGAAGATGAACTTTTTGGGTTCCAGGTCACTCCATATGAGCAGTTCCATTCTTTGACTATATTTCCACCGGATTGCAACTAAATGCAATCTAATTTTAAGTCTGGCATACATTTTGAATTTCTTCAAAATCAACATAAAAACTATTTACCTTATAATTATTTGTTACCAAAATATCAACAAAAAAAAAATTTGAGTTCCATCAATATCATCAAGACTATTAGTTTAAGGACATCAGTAATAGGCTATGAGTGAAGATGACTGAAAAATATTTTTTATGTATTTATTCATATTTAGACTTAATGAATACCTCAAAAACAATTATAGTTGAAATAAAATGTATTGCTCATTACATAGACCACGCCAGGATTTAAGTCATAATCATATTCATTGCAGTTTTCCATAGCACAGTCCCCATCTGTGAGCTTCAGCATGTCATTCTCTTTGTGTATGCTTGTCCATCTGTGTGTGCAGATATTGATATCTTAGCACACAAATGTGTGTAAACTTGTATGTGTGCAGCTATGAACTTGTGACTGTATATTTGTTGCTTTGCATGTTTGTAATCACATGCAGATATGTTTATGTTTTGTGTCCATATAATGCAAGTACGTGTGTATAGAGGAGACAGGGGGTTGGATTCATAGCTACTTGTTATTCATGAAGGTGGCTGCTGCAGTGTTCAGCAGTGTGAGGGAGATTCCCAGTGGAGCCTCTCTGGTCACACTGCCTGTCTGGGACAGTAACAGAGAATCACAGCTGAATAGAAAACACCTCTACACTGAGCATTCAGCTGCTCCTCTGCTACCCTTGCTATACTGTATTATGTCATAAACAGCTACAAAATCCAGTCAGAAAAATATATATTTTCAGGTAATTTAAACTGAGCAGAGATTTACTGAAAAATAGCCATTCAAAAAAACAAGTTACAATGAGTATAAGATTGATGCTGTTAAAATATCTAATCATGCAACTTATCATTATGTATTATGTGACATTGTGACAATCATAATCATGAGCCTTTTGAAATATGTACAGCACAGTGCCATCTGCTTACTTACAAAATACCAACAATTGTTAATAGTATTCCTATACTCATATAGACTTTGCTTTATGAGTGTGTTGTGTTTTGTTTAGTATTTCCCTTCTACATACAGTATTTTTAAACAAACACAACTTTCTGATTTTAAAAATAGACAAATCTTAATTCCCATTCACTTTTTAACATGACAAATTCCCTTAACTCTCCATAGGTTTAATGTTGCCCTGCAAAATGGAAAAAGTGTAATTTGGGAAAATGCAGTGGGGTGAGTGACCCTGACTACATACCAACACTCATACATTATTCTGTAAAATATCTTGTGAATGGTAGCAATGTCTATTCAAATCAAGCAAGAATATCTTTTTGAGCTTTTGCCCCATCATAATCTGCTGACATGCACCTACCTAGAACATGCACGCATCACCACTGATTGCAGCAAATGTGCATTGGTCCACAATATCATCTCATTTCCTCTTGTACATGTATAAATTCACCTTCCCACTGCTTCAGTCAGTTCAATGGTCATACATGCCAGTGACTGTTGTTTAACATTTAATAACATCAAGTCCAATGGCTCACTTTCTGTTGCCACTAATCTAAGGTCCACATAGGTACACAAAAAATAAACACAAAGAAGACAAAGAAGAATTCTTTATTCAACACATGCCATTGTATTGACTTCATTGCAGTATAACTGGTTCTTGACATTCAACCCAAACATTTGGAGCTGTGGGCAACCACCCTAACCCTATACCTACCCCCTATTAAGCAACTGGGGACCAACTTTTAGCCAGTGTTCAAGGGCATTGTCACTAGAATTTCTCCTACCTATGTATACATGTTTTGGTGGAGAAATCCACACAAGCATGAAAAAAACATGCAAACTCCACAAAGAAAAGCAATGCTCCAGCAGGGAAAAGTGCCCAGGACCCTCTTGCTCTGGGGGGGATTGTAATACAACTATGAATGCACACACCAGTGCACAAGTATAAATGCTCACAAAGGCTTAGACTACTTGCAATCCCTATGTCTAGGTTCTGCACAGGTTTAAAGCAGATGTATGAATAATGTTCTGAGGGGTACTTCCACAGCATTTTAAGCAAATCCCTCATCCATTCATAACCAGGTTATGAAGAAGCCTTAAAATTTTCAAAAATAACTATAAAAGCTCTTCCCTCAAACATTTATTCACAACACTTGAGCCTTTATATGTAATTTCTATTGCAAAAGCATCCAACAAACCAGTGCAAGGGAATGTAATAAACTTAAGCTATATCTCAAAAAATATTTGTTACTAGTGAGCAACAAAATCTGTTAGTTACAAGATAACATGTCACCTAGAATACTGAATGTCATAATCACTAAAGCAATGTTTACCGTTTCACTACCTTTAAATAGCCAAGTTTAATCTTACATATTCAGAAACAAATGTGCATTATGGATATATATTACTCTATCTCTATGAATCTGGTAGATCTTTAGAATCTTTAGAAAAGAATCGTGTTAAAAATATGTTGTTCCTTTCTCCTGCTTGCTACAAAAAAATGCATGCTCTAGCCAGATCTAGATCTTAATGACATTAGACAGTGGGGATCTTACTGCTTTTGGTTGCAGAGGCCACTGTAATCAACTAAAAATGAAAGTTCAGTATAGCTGCTCTAATTGCTTAGGTTTAGACACACGTAACTGAAATTGATACATGGACACATTGTATTTTGTAATATATGTTTTATGCCATTTTACACATTGATCTCTATGTTCAGTTTCATAGTTTCCAAGCCTGGGTGTAACTGCTAGTGTAGGTCTGTCAAAAGTGAAAAATATGCTTTCTGTCAACACTCAAGACATCCAGCTGTCCAGTGGCTGTTGTTCAAGAAGTAACTGTAGCCAAATCCAAACTAAAACCACAGGACCTGTTTTTTTATGTTACTACATTTGTTCAGTAATCATGAGACAATATGTAAATAAGAAAAATATATGCTAGTCTCACTTCTTTATAGTCACCAAGGTGCTTTTCCTTGATACAGTTTCATTTTCTTATTCCACCACCATGGCACCTCTGTTGTACTTGTGTCTTTTCCTTTCCTCCTCTTTTTGCTTGCTTCTTTACTTTTTTGTCCCATGTATCCATAGCATGACTAAGTTTCTTTAGTGTCTTTCCTCTGTCGTACACTGAGTCTTCACTCATTTTCCCTTGCTTCTCATTCTCCTTTCTTCCACATCTTTATTTATCTTCTGTCTAACTCCTTAGATCACTCCAGGCAGATTGCTTTCATATCCTGAACACACATACTTCTGTATTGTCCTTAATAATCCCTACATATTGCACACATGAAAGCATATACAAGCAAAAGCACATGATAATGCAAACTCATGAAGCTAGATTTGCACACACACGTAAAATCTTTCCTCTGATATTCTCCTTCAATTCCACTGCATTGTTCACTCTTTCATAGATTCTCTGTGTCTTGGTCCTTTATAGCCCAGGAGGCCTCAGTGGAAGACATTTGTACAAAAATTGAAATAAAATTTTCACATAGTATATAATGGAACAAGATTAGGGAGACATAAAAATGCAAAATTAAACAGCAGATTACATTGAATTAAATTGTAGATAATTATTACATATATCCCTTGTTCTCTGATGATGGCTAGAGGGGGTCCTGTAATTTTTGAGGTCCTATCAATGTGTTTATAAGGTTCAGTTCTTTAGCTCCTTTAAGCTCTCATATAGTGTACACTTCACATTTTCCTGACCCCTCTTGAATCCATGCCAAACTTTTTTAATACATTAGGCTATATATATTTTAACGTTCTTATGTATTTTTCTATTGATTCAGCAGCCACCATTGGTTTCAATTAATTTCAATATAAAATGATAAACATTAATGGACCATATCCCAACAATTAGCACTTCAAATTTATCTGAAACCAAAAGTTAAGGACAAATTGATTGAAATAGAGCTGAACACACACACACACACACATACACACACACACACACACACACACACGCACACACACACACAATGATGTTATGCAACCTCTCCACTCACAAGTCTGAGACACTTAGTTGCATGACAGCTGTGGAGTGACAATTCATTCTGAACCTATTTCTGATGGGTGAAAAATGACAATGTTCCTTATATAGAAATCACTAGGTCACTCTGCTGTGTTTACATGTGATCTGGTTGGTTCTGCTAACAGCTTATGAACTCTGAGACTGGATTGCCCTGATAGCAGCTATGTCACACTGCATTGAACAGTGGAAACTTGTCTATTAGGTTTTTGTGCTTAAGAATGAGATAGACTTTGGCTGCTGTTTGTCTAGTCCTTAACTAAACTAAAAGAAAGGAAGTGTTTCCTTGCCACTTTCAACAAATACTTGTTCATGTGGAAATTGTTTTCAATTATTGAATCTTCATAAACTGAATTATGAGTGTGGTCGAGACCTACTCTATATATTAATTGGCTTGAGACAACTTTTGCTGGGATTTGGCGCTATATAAATAAATTTGACCTGACTTCACCATGAACGTGAGTTATTTGCAGTTCTTCTCAGTGGCTAAAACCCCTTTTCTGCTCTGAAATCATGTTTTCAAAACTGTTAAGACACAGGCTGAGAACAGAATATCAATAGACAAAATGAAAAAAATTTGTTGGCTACATACTCTAACACACTCAAAACATCAAATATATGCAACAAAAGCAAAATATTTTCTAAAACACACGACTTATGGTCAGATTAATTTATTATCATGCAATACTTACACAGTGGAAAACAAAATAAACAGTATGAATCAGTTCAGGCTTAATTCCTGCTGTAGTGCCTCTGCCATTTAATGATACTTTAATTGTTTATGCCTAAAACCGCAAGCAAGCCTATCACTGCATAAATTATAATAGTTTTTCTCACAAGAAGATTTTATGAAAGGATATAAATCTGCTGCACTCTCACCTGCACTATTTACAAATGCCCTGTTAAAATACTTTTTAAAAAAAGATAAATTACCTAAGAGAGTTTTTCTTGTTAATTTGAGTCTTGAATGCAGGCCTCTCTGCACCTATAAATTGTCATTGACAAGAAAGACTTACAGTAGGTAGCTAAACTACACATTTTCAAATACACAATGTGGTTCAATATTGTACTGCAATTTTTTTCACTGCATTAAGAACTAAAAAAAATTCCCAGAAACACAAAATCATGTACAATACACAGATAACTGTAATACTGTACTGCAGTACAGTTATATATTGTATTACAATAGATTTTTACCCTTAATTGTTTTGTACAACATTTTAAATTCAGAAATGCTGAACACTGTAAATTCCAAAGAACAAAATAAACAAACTTCATAAGAAACCACAGGAAACTCAAAGATAAATGTTCCCTGCAAAAACACGAAGAGTTGAAGTTCTGTGAACTTCACATTCAGGCATTTTGCTCTGATGATTATGCCACAACATCCCATTGGGTGTTTTCCTTTTTTCCCACAGAGGGAAAAACTGACATGTATGGTGTATCTTTTCCTGATATTCAGAAATGAATTCCTCCGTTTGGTTTAGAAAAGGCGAGCATGCAGGGAGGAACTGTAATTTATTTATAGGGCAAGAAAGATGGAGGGCAACATTGTACCAAATGATGGCATACAGACAACAGCCCTCCCTATCCAGGTGAAATCAGTCTTTTTTACAGTGCATCCAGTGCTGCCTGGATTTCAAGCAGTCTGATTGCATTGATTACCAAGGCCATATCTGCAGTGGCAGTCTCCATAGCACTGGAGATCCTCTGCCACCAATATGTAGTAGTCTGTGGATTCTATATGGTCAGTGCACAAAGTATGTCAAGGCTGACATTATATGACAGTCTTATTACATAATGGAACTGACAACTGTATTACTGAAAACACAGTGTAATGTATTCTGCCAACAGGGCAATGCAGTTAAATGTAACTATACAGTAGTATACATACATAATACATTTGGACTAACCTATTCTCACTTCATAAAACATCTTATGCTACAGTACTCCAACTCTTCCACCATACATTGGAACACCTCTTGTTGGGGTCTCTCTACCATGGCCTCTTCCTCTCAGTACATACCTGTGGTCTCTTTAATCAATGCTTGCAGAGAGCAACACAGAAGTAGTATCTTATGCATAAAGAAGAGAACTAATGATTGAAAAGTTGTGCAGAGGAATTCCACAATTTTTTTCTTTAATATTCATTATGATGCAAGTAATTTTAGTAATAAATAATAGATGTTTAACTTTTTATGAACTGTTTTAAAAAATACTGTAATCCAATGATGCAGCCGTGCAGATTACATTCAGACTGATATGCAAAATGGGTTCTGCTTTCCCACAACACTAGTATAACTGACAAAGATATGTGCAGACTTTATGTTCACTATTTTGTCACTCAAGTAGAGTTTCAAAAGTCTGTTAGTTGTTTTTCATACTTAACAGTAAGAGTGATTTAGAGTAAATTGGCCAGGCTAAACACCCAGTGTGGCCCTTTACACACTACTCCCAGCGTGTTAATTTTTTTTTCTTTTTGCCATATCCATTCACTTATAGCACTATCATTTAAGAAAGTGTCTCTACATGTAAGTAATTCATTAATATCATTCATGCAACTGTGGTCAAGGTGGTTCAACTGTAATTATTACAACAGCCGCAACTAACTACATGGGTAATTTTTGCCGACGTATATATGCTGCTGCTTTTCTTTAGTAGTGATAGTAGTAGTGATGGTAGAAGTGATTGCAGCAGTAATACGACAGAGAACAAGTAGTATTGCTAATATTATAATATTATAAAACTGAACAGTTACTAGAAACAGAGGTTGCCGGTGAATTTTATTAGCAGTGGTCGTTGCAGTTCCTTAAGTACGAGCAGTTGTAGAAGTAGTTTGAGTGAAAATAGTACCAAGGGGGTTCAATCGGGCGGAGGAACACAACGGTGCTGCGGTCCGTGAATGCCTTGGGATTCAGCGGACAAACACGAGTATGGATGGCGGCGGTGATGCGGTTCAGTGTTCCACCGTTTTTTCACACTGAGAGAAAAGAGACTGACGTTTAAGCGGGTGGAGACTGCTACACATTTAAATCCCCCGGGTCGGTTTTTCAGTGATTACCAACTAATAACTTTTCTGTTTTTAATTTTCTTTCTTTTGCTGGATTCTTAAGAGCTGATTTAATGTCGTAAATGACAGGTCTGTAAGGACGTCGTTGTTGGGAAGTTTTTTCGAGGGGGGGGTTTTGACCAGCAAAGGGCCATGGCAGTCGAGGCTCGACCGGAGCTGGTCGGCAAGCGGTTCCTCTGTGTCGGCGGGGACGAGCCGCCTGAAATCGGCGACATCGATCGGTGGCCGTGGAGGTCCGGGGTCATACGAGCCGTTAACCACCGTGACAGCGACAATCCCGACCTGACGGTAAGGAAAACGCTGACTTCGTCCCGTCTTTGGTCTGTTACATGCAAAGCAAATGGTAAAATCTCTGTGGTTGGTGGCTAGCCAGCGAGGCAATACTGCAGGCTTACCAGGCGGAAATTATTTTGTGGCTTTCTTTTACTTGGTATAATGCATTTTTGGATTAAGTGGTATACCGTCCGAACTTATAATTGTTTTAAGAAAATATTTGTCATTGTTGGGTGTGTAAGTTTGACTCGTTGTTTGCCCACTTTACTCGGAGGGAGGCAGGCTGCCAGCGGGGGGTTGTGGAAAGAAAACGGCTAGCCTTGGTCCAGACAGTACACTGCTTATTTACATCCAAATCTGTAACGTTGAATTTACCTGGCTCAAAAAATCTTTGCTTTAATTCGACCCACCTCCATGTTTTTTTTAAAGAAGTTGGTGCTAAGAGGGCTATACCACAGTTGGCTTTATTCACTGTTTTTTCAAGTCATTATGAATGGCTTAATATGTTTGTTTCAAATTGAGCATTTTTTGACCAGATACATATGGAATTTGAACTGTTATCGTGTTGTTTTCGGAAGCTGCATTTGTAACGTTAAAGCATGTGTTGGAATTTAAGATAAATGCTTTAATCTGCTGTATACTGCAAATCAGCTGACAGAGGTAAGGTTAGCTTTCTAGATTTACCCCGCGTTACAGCCTTTATGGGAGCTAATCCCTATTCCTTGTGGTTATTGGTTACAGTCTATTTTATTCTACGCGGAATGATCGACTTTAAATCCTCGTCTGCCTGCATTTTTCTGGCGGACAACAACCTCTCCGTTTTGGACAGCGACCCAGGAATGATGGGACTTGTAAAAACATAAAACTGTCTTGCTGCAGGCTGAACAATGGCTAGTTGTCTTAATGTAAAATGGTACCTACAATTTCAAGAGAACTCCATATTGCCACTTTTGTAACAGAAATTTCTTGCTTGAGGTGTCATTATGTCATTCTTCATACAATCAGGAGCAGGGGTGGATGGAAATCTTGGCAATATATTGGTCTGATTTTTTACTCAAGAGCTATTTTCATAATGGCTTAACATGCCAAAACCAGCAAACAATGAAATATTTGCTCTGACAAGCCCTTGGCTGGCAATTTCACAGTACTGTCTCACTGTACAGTGTGTCTGTTCCCCATTTTCTTTTGTTCATAGAATCCTTCTATCTGCCTATGCAGATAACTGGCCAAACCCCAGCACAGTTTTGATTATTTGGTGTAATTGCAATTGACATATGTTCTTTTTTGTGAAACTATTAAGTCATAAAACAAAACAATCTTTCAACAAGTATTGCATTAATTTCATATAAGTATTATAGCATACATTTAAGTCAGTATACCTGTCATAGATCTTTCTTGCATATCATTGACTAATCTTAATGCTTTCTATAACAGTAGGATTGACAACATTTTATAATAACACTAATTTGATAGAATGAAATACCATAAATAAACAAAGTTACATGGTATGATGACCATGATTTTCATAGCATGGTATACTGTGAAACCAGAACACTGCTGCAACTGTAGTTGGCAATAGATAAATTCCGGCTGTGACAGCTTAATAGCTTTCTGCTATTTGCAATTTCAGTAAATTATCTGTATTTTTGGTGAGAATAGTGATGTGGCAAAATTTTATGAATCGATTAAAGTGTCAATGCTAAAAACTAATCGTGTGTAATAATTGCATGTTCCCTCATCTTTGCAGCATATTGCGTGTACTTGTTTATGTCACACAACAAACATGCTGTCAAGCAGCTCCGTAATTCCTTTGTAGAATTGGTCCTTGTGTGTGACGCGATTTAGGCAGTGAGTAGTGTTCTGGTTTAATTCCATACAATGGGGCACAGTCTCATTAGCAAGGGGCTTAACTAGCTGAGTGAATACAGTAGAGAAGGATTTGAGATTAGATTAGAAGAAGTGTGTCAAGCCAAGCTGTCAGGCCTTTGTCAAGTGTCTGTGGTCAGGGAGGCCAACAGTGCATGAGCATACTAGGTTGGCAACTGTTCACTGAGGCTTATTGGCTCTGAGACCTATATCTTACTAAAAGTCAAGTCCGAGCAAGTCAACGAGTATGACCATATATACTGATGTAAAGATTGGTCTGAGATTAACACCTATGAAGTAAAGATGTCTAAAATCAGCTAAATTAACAACAGTTTTCCATCACGCTGGTTGGAAGCTTTTTAAGACAATAACATATAACTCTTGGCTATACCCTATTAAATCAACACACTATTCTAACATAGTGCCTAAACCCTACTAATTTATTGATTAGTAGATTGAGAGAAAACCAGTCAGCATTTGCACTTTCATGTTATCGTGGTTGTTTTTGGGTTTTCTGCTTCAAAAGGAGAGAAGCTGCTTTTTCTTACACCAATTTTTGGTGAATTAATTATGGGTTTGGATTGTTGGTTGGACAACACAATAAATTTAAAGATGTCACGTGGCTACCCCACATATTAAACCGTGAACTTAATACAATACCTTGTGTAGAGTGGTACTTTGTACAAAACCCAATATAACTGTATGTTGCCATTCAGGGTTATATACAGTTATATATTACTGTGCCAATGACCTCTACAGAAAACATCAGACAGTGTTGTTATACCTCTGGTGGAGTTAAAAAGGAAAAATCACCTCTTTTAAATTGGTGCGAAGACATTTATCCTCAATTTGAGATATGATAACACAACTTGAAAGTCTAATAATATTTTTTATTATTAATTATTATTATTATTATTATATGATTCCAAAAGTAACTTGTAAATGGGTGACTACAGTGGGGTGTAGGCAAGTAAACTTAAAAAGGTTACTGGGAAACCCTCTACAGTTAATTATTCTTTTGAGATAATCCATCTGCTCAGTAGTGTCATTTTCCAAACCTTAGACCATATTAATCAATGATCTAATAACTAATTGGTGAACGTGATAAAATGGATCTGATCTGTTGAAACATCAGGTTAAGGTTTAGCCCAGATTTAATTTTTTTTTTTTTCTTCAGGCTTACAAAAGAAAATTAACTTACAAAATAAGAGTTAATCCAGTTTTGTTTACTTAGCTAGCCTAAATGTATTTATGCCACTAATATTGAAAACTTGTTTGAGTGCTCTCCACTTGCTAAACCTGGCAAAGCACAAAAAATGAGCTTGACTTTAAAGGGAGAAGAATGCTTTTCTGTTTTAGGCACTGGCCTATGAAAAAGTTCAAGAATGCTCTAAAGTATTAAACTGCAGTACTCCATTAATAGCATTGTAAATTCCTTTGTCGTGACTTAGTATTGGCACTGCAAAACAGAGTCTCAAACAGAAAACAGAAAAATGCATGTCAGAGGAGTTCAAATGGCAGAGGCAGAGACTGATAAACGAACGCTAAAACTGAGCTTCGGATTTGTGCAGCAGTAATTCACAGAGAGAAATACAAAGAATCTAAACAGCATTTTAATTGTTTTGTGTTCACTTGATGGGACTTAGGGGACACTAATACAAGCTGAAAGGCAAAGAAAGCTTAGTAGTAGAACCCTAAGCTGGCATGTTAGGCGAAAAACTGCCACACTCATCTAGATACACAATGAATGGAAAGAGTAGGGCAGCCAGGTCATTGCCCATATGAGCCTTTGTTTTCCATTACAGTCCACTGTGTGTGTGTTTGTGTTTGTGTGTGTGTACAGTAGCATTGCTACTAGCTTGTTTTAAGCCCTGTGGCCTTAGGTTCATCTCTGTGTGTCTAATCAGCAGAAAAATACAGGCTGTGACTGAAGAAGAACCTTCCACATACAGAATCCATGCATGACTAGTGCATTGGCTCAGCAGGCTTAGAAACATTTCTAAACTGTGCAAAGTGTTTATTAGGTTGTGAAAAGCATTGATAAGGGTAGGAGCCCAAAGCATAGAGACAAAGAATAAACATGGTAGAAAAACTTTTGCATTCCGATACAGCGGGATGGGCACAGATATGTACTATATGGATTTGGCTTCACCATTTTTTCCAGTCAATAATGGACTTTACTTTTTTTATTATTTTGAATGCTGTTGACTTGTACTAACAACTAGTCACTTGAACAGTCATTGCCATCATATTGAGTTCTAATATAATGGAAAAAATGTTCGCCATCTAGCATGCCATTATCTATGAACCTTTGATATGGCAACAGGATGTAATGAGTTATCTGTTTAGCTCACTCAGCTGTGATTCAGAAAACTAAGTTTTTGTTAGAAATATTTAAAATCAGTATTAGTATGGCTAATGAATAGTAAATATAATTTGACAGTCTGTTAAACAGCAAGACAAGCTGGCTATCAGCCTTGTCATTGTCCCCACATTAATATAATTTTTTTTATAAAATTGAATGGCCATATGTGTTCTGTCAACTGCAGTCTGAAATAGCAGTTTAATAGTTGAATAGTTGAAAGACAAAGTTGTAAATGAGATATAGTTTTTTATCCATTTTATTTCTTATGTCTAGGTGTCTCAGCAGCCAGCTTATGATAATGGCAGGAAGAATTGTTGGATATAAGTAAAAATTAAGTTGCAACATTGTAATCTCTTAACACCATTTACACGAAGCATAAAGCATTTAATCCAACTTGATTATTTGCTAATGTTCAGTGAAGTCTCTCAGTGTATTATCTGCATGTTTCTTATGTTTTTTTGTGTTGACTTCATGTATTTTCTCTTCTATTTGAACTCTTCTAGTCTTACCTCCTTTTGCCAATTCTCTTTTTCCCTTTCAGATGCTTTTTCCTTTAACTGCATTCCTGTCAAAATTGTCATATTCTCCATTCATGTTAAAAGAAAAGATGAAGTTGCCTACTTTGTAACTAATTAGATGTGTGCTTGTTAACCTGTCACAATAAATTGTAAACTAAGGCTTTGACTTGGCCCCTGTTGCTATGGTTACCCACTACAGATACAGGCCGGGCCAGAGCATTAATGTAGAACAGTCAACAGTAAATTTGACTGGAACTACGTGTCCTAAATCAGGAAGTAATGGACAACCTGGAGCCAATCAGAATCAAATTAGACCTTGGTTTAATTATAATAATAATAATAGTAGTAATAACAACAACAGCAATGAAACAGCAATGTTATTATAATTATTATTATTATTATTATTATTATTATTATTATTATTATTGCATGGAACCATATTAAGTTCTAATATAATGGAAAAATGTTCACCATCTAGTACATAGGAACTCAATCATCTATGAACCTTTGATACGTCAATGGGATGTAAAAAGTTATCTGCTTAGCTCACTCAGCTGTGTTTCAGAAAACAAAGTTTATGCTAATCATTTTCAAAATATTCAAAATCAATAACATTTGGTATGGCTAACAATAGTTAATATAATTTGACAGTCTGTTTATCTGTTTAACAGCAAGACAAGCTAGCTGTCAGCCCTGTCATTGTCACCACATTAATATCAAAATTTTCATGAAAAAATGACTGGCCACATCTACTGTCAACCACAGCCTAAAATAGCAGTTAAATTGTGAATGGGTGCGAGAAGATTGCTTATATGGTAAAGTATTATTAGGTTCAGAATGATGATGTGCTTCTTGCAGCTTATGTGTTGCAGTCACTATCCTTTGGTAGTCGGAGGATGATGGATTGAAAGACACTGTTGTACATAAGATATAATGTGGGTTCTAATCTAAGGGACTATTAATTGGAGATTTCTGAAGCAAGCCTGTAACTGTAATGGACTTATCATCCACAGCAGAGATGACTCTAGGTCATTTTCTCCTGGGCGATCCTCAGAAGAGCCAGAATAGTCATTTTTTTATTACTTATTATTGTTTCACATTTCTTACTTAAGCAGTTCTCGTCATCATATGAATTGTTACTTTAGTTGACAGAGTTATTTTTTGTATATCAACACTACCTAGGCACAACATAGCTAATTGTCTGAAACATACTATTGTTTGGTTTGACACTTTTGTTTACTTTTTAGCTCCATTCATGCCATTTCATATTTTGGTGTATTAAGTACTGTTGCTATAAAGGAAATATGACAAAAATTCTTAAAAAGAGGGTGTTTTTTAAACTTGTTACAAGTAATGTAGATATATATGAATATGTGGTATTTATCTTTTGCAGTCAACTGTAACTTAGCCATAGGTTGACTAGGTTTAGATGTGTAATGGATTAACTGGCTGCATATACAGCATTGTTTATTTTCTTTGGTTAACCTTCACGCATAATGTTTTTGCATCACATTGTTGTCAGCCCAGTTTGTCTTGATGCTGATATCTACAGGCATCACCAAAACCCTCAGTCTTTAAGTGACTTATCATTTTATCTTGTAACAGTAGCTATAACGGTACGTTTCAGAAAAGTCAAGAAAACAAAAGTAGTGTGTAAATTGGTGTCATGACTGTTTATTTATCAAGTCAATATTTGCACAGTAGGTCACAGTATGGCTTTGTGATGTCCAGGTTATGTGGTGTTTGGGCAGCACGGTAACTGGATACACGGAGTTAGTGGTTTGTTTTCTGGTGCCTAAGGAAACAAAATGTAATCTGAAGCCAAGATGGGCTTGCCAGATTGCTGACTGGATGTGCCCTTCCCCCATCCCTTCTCAACACACACATGCACATACTCAAACACACACTCAGTGCACTAAAGCTACATCACAGTGCTACATACAGCAGCCATAAAGTCTCCTGCAGGCTCGGAGGCTTCCCAGATAACCCTGGGAATACATTAGGCTGTACTACTGACAGCTGCTGTGCTACTTGCAGGACTGTTTTAGATCTGAATGGTGTCCTGTGCTCTACTACTGCTATTCTCAGGCATGTGATGCTAAAAATACATCATGTCAATTAGAAAGCTGACCAAAAAATAGGGCTAGCCTGAGTGGAATTTTGGGGCCAATAAATAAAAACTCTTCCCTGGTAGCAGTATAAACTCATAGTGTTTACTGATCACAAGTCTATATGAAGTGGTCTAGGCCTATTTATAGTAGTTATAGCAGTAACATATGCAAATTTTTTATAATTTTTAAGAAAACTGCATAAAAAATACCACAAATTAATTTTACGTGGACAAATGTTTGTTTCATTCACGGTTGGTAAATTTAAATGTATAAGTATTGCAAGACTGGTAACAATGAATAAGTTGAGCATTCAGTCAGGTGTACCCAAGATTATAGTTATGCCTGAGTGAAAGGAATTAGAATTAGCCACCTTCTTATGTGAAAAAATTTCATAGCACAGAAAGCAAAACAATTCCTGGATGGTTTTACCACATTAGTTTAATGAAGTTAAATTAAACCAGAAATGTTAGATAGTACATAATATGCTATATAAATAGATTTGAAATTAATTTGCACACCTGTTTCTTTTATAAGTTTAGATATGTAGAAATCATTGAGAAAGTTCAGAGGAGAGCTCCAAAGTTGATGTCTAGCTCAGAAAGAAATGTCATATGAAGGCAGATTAAGAAAATTACAACCACAAACTTTAGTGTAAAGTAGATGGTAAAGATATGATGAGATGAGATTTATAAGCTTGATCACACAGTATATGATAACAATGTATTATTAGAATGATTCTGCTGCTGAGGCTGTTGTTCATTTTTAAATATTTGTTATGAGTTAACAGGAATTTCTTTAAAATTATTTCCTTTTGAAGTGTTTATCTGAAAAGAAAAAAAATTCTCAACACTTAAAGCTTCTTGAAGATGTAGGCTCCTTCAGTTAATTCTTTAAAACCAGGTTAGACAATTTTTTTTTTTTTTTAAATTAGGTATATTGTGGTATTGTTTACTGTATAGGCTACTGTTTTGAACTATAGTGGAAATCCATAGTGGAAGAATAAACCACAACAAATGATTTTAGCTTTTAAAGTGAACTTAATGTATAAATGATCTGAGATATCTCACATCCTTACTATATCCAACTGTATTTCTGTTATCATCAACATAGTCTTTTTATTAAAATATTTAGTAAGAGAGCAGCCTGGACAGCCTGACTGCATCCTGACTCCTGAATATGGAATGAGTTAACCTCAGGCTGTATGACTTCTGCTCCATCACACATTTAAGTCCAAATGATACTTTGTGTATCTGTGAGTGCACGAAGGTCTGTTAGAGGTCCATGTGACATTAATTTTATCCTCAGAGGTGTACATGCAGGCTCTCTGTGGATGTTTGTGTACCTCAAATTATTTTGGTTCAGTTTATGCGACCACTACACAGTGAACCTGTAGATGGCAATTTACTGTGTATGTGTGGAATGAGTCACAGCTGTCTGTGTACATGTCTATTTGGCAGTAAAATCCCGGCCTTAGAAAGTCTGTGCTTGCAGCTGCTCTAAATTAAATCCTACCTTCACTGATTTGAGATAGAGGAGCTGATATCATATGGCCTGGACTTGAATCCTAAACCCCCAGCTGGTATTATCTGTAAAATATGTATTTGGTATTTTTTTCCACATTTCTACTCTTACTTGGGTGGATAAGCCTTTCCTACAGGGCAAATATGACAATGAGACACCATTAACTGTCTCCTAAAACTGACTCAGCTGCTCCTAATTTTAGCTTAAGTTCAATACAGTTTGTCTTCATATATTTTCTTTGACAAGGTCCATTGAAAGATATGTGTAAGTCCAAGTCATGTAGTGGACCCAGAGCTGTTTTGTGTATTTTCAAACACTGCTGTTAGGGAATACTGGCCTTGCCCTCTAAGGAGACTGTTATACCAAAGAATGTAAGGAAAGTTATTTTGTTGTAGTCAGTAATGAGGGGGTTGTGCTTGTTCAGTTTGGAACATTTCCCAAATAAATTGAGCAACTGTGGCTCACTTGCATCCAGTTTGACCTAATCTTTTCTTTTGTGAAGTTGAATTTCTTAACTACTGCAGTTTTTTCCTGAAGACAGAATCATCTTTCCGTCCTCCCTTGCAATAGTTTTTTGTTCCTACCTTGGTAGAGAAAGCTGGGACTAATGGAATGTTGCCTTACCTGTTAGTGTAATGTCTCTCTGCTGTCCATACTGACACCAGTTGACCCTGTAATGTAATGCACTTAATCTTGTCATCAGCTAATTCATTATATTAACGTGGTTGTTCTGTGCCAGTGGGATGCTGCAGGGGGATAAATGACAATAGGCCTGCTTAAAACCTCTCTAGTTGAATTTCAGACAGAGTGCTTTTTGGTCTCAAGAACAGTTTGTTGTCTCTAAGCAAAATAAAAAAAGAAATCAGCTTAAACTGAAAATTAACTCTGGGCAGCAACTTGTCTTACTGTGATTACTATAGATAGATGTTAGAATTATTGGATTGTGTGAAATGCAGTGGCAGCTGAATGCAGTCATTTGCAAATGAACTGTTCACCCAACATGTCCTCCAATCAAAACGACCTGGCAGGTTGTTTTGCTGCCTTTGTCTGAATTTACAACCCAGTGGGGCGTTTCCAAAAATAGCACCTCCAGCAGAGGCAGTATGTACACTATACAGATCTTTTTTGCTCTTCATTTTCATCATTTTTTCATCATTTTCTGCCTCAAGACAGTCTTATCTTAATAGTGCGGTTAAGTTTAGGGTAAAACTACAGGTGGATGGTAACCTATGCCCTTTTAACCCTGTTTTAATGCTAAAAAGATGTTAATGCTATAACCTCACACACCACATTGAAGAGAATACAATAGAATGCCTTTATTGTCACTATACACATGTGCAATGAGATTAAGAGCAGCTCCATCAGTGCAAACCTATACATGCTTGTCGTTTATTATGCGGTCACTGGAGCTCACCCTACATTCAAAACGTAAATATGGGTTGTAAAAAGCTACTTGAAAAAGGACTGTTGGGGTTGTTTTATGTTGGAGGCCAGGCTCGCACGGAGCAAGTGTTTGGGCTAGCACAAACACTAATGCTGTGTCAACCACTAATAGTTAGAAGCTAACATTTAACCTTAATCAAAGATTGTAACTACTCTAATCATCCTGATACATCTGCTAATTGCCAATTTTGGTGCACAGTAAGCTCCTCACCTGAGTCCCTTACATGTTTAGGCTTTAGTCTGAGTTTAAAACATGGAGTTGTGGCTTGAAGGTTTTCTCTGTCCGGGCTTCTTGATCTGCATAGCTCTTCCACCAATCAACCCAACGTAAGCAGCAGAGGCTGGCAAAGAAATGGTTAATGAACTGCACTTACAAAGCCCTTTTCTATTATTTTGATTATGAAATACACTTACCAACACTAGTTAGCATTCATTCATTCACACACAGTTCAGATGTTAATAGCAGGTGGCTTCTCTACCAAGTGCCAACATGCTCAAGAACTCATCTACAACAATTCAGAAATCAGTGGAACAGCCATTTTGAGCAATTTGGCATTTAGTATCTTGCTCACAGAGACTTTGACATGCAAACGAGAGGAGTTGGGTATCAAACTAGCAACCTGCTTATGAACAGACAACCACCTCCACCTTCTGAACTACAGCTGCCCCCACATTAAGGCATAAGGGCTGTGTTTGACAGTTCCAGAATTTTTCAGTGAGAAAGAAAGAAAGAGTAGATGCGCTTTCAGCCACTTTACAGAATTTTTTTTACTCTTAATGTAAAAAAAAGACCATGCACAACCAAAAATGAATCATATCAAAGTATTTTTACATTTGTTCAAATGTGTGTTTGATTACCTTTGATTTATTGACTTTTAGGGGACAGCCCTAAAACATCAAAATTTTCTATAGGAGAAGTTTTTAGTTTTTAGATTTTATTTGTATCATTTCTAGATATGTTTTTAACATGTGTAAATATAACTAAGTCAATATAATGCTAGCTATTTAACATCAAATATGAATTTCACATTACATTTTTACAAAAACGCTTATTTTAATAGGGACCCATTCAGTTCTCTTGGGACCCACCAAATGATTACCTAGGGACCACTACTAGGAACTGGATATTGTTATCAAACATCACTGTAATCTTACAGATGGTGTTACTTAACAAGGGTCCGATTTGATTTTCTGATATTAATTTAATTCAAGTTTGATTTATCTTAAGATGTGTCAATAACAGTGCTAGTTTTGCTTTAAAGAGACTTTTAAGAGATTCTGGAGATCTAATGCTGTAAAATTGAAGGGTGAACCCTCTAACCTGGTTCATTATTAAAAATTAGGGCTGTCGAAGTTAACGCGTTAATAACGCGTTAACTCAAACTCCTTTTAACGGCACTAATTTTTTTAACGCGTGATTAACACACGCACTGTCTGTGCCTTTCCAGCTCCCGTAGTTTCAGGAAGTGGCACTAAAATAACATTGCAAACGGTTACAAAGCAGAAATGGATACAGAAAAGGGACTTTTAAACGGAAAGTTTAGCTTCAAAGTTTTGCCCCATGGTTCTCTGGACGAAACAAAAGTAATTTGTATTCATTGTACATATAAAAGGGCAGGGTAAAAAAAATCATGTTAATAACGCGTTAATAACGCGTTAACTCACGACACTAGTGCATTTAATCGCGATTAAAAATTTTAATCGACTGACAGCCCTATTAAAAATATGAATGTTTACATTATAAAACAAAGTAAATGGTTTTTTTGAGAAGGGAGCTAGGTGAACATGTGCCGTTTGGAGAATGTTATGCTGGCTATTTGCTGGTTTCAGCTTCCTAAATGTATGTTTGCTGCATTTCTGTGTCATATATGACTTTAAATGAACTATCCTTGACTTTTGTATACTGTTGGGATTAAGACTGCATCTGTAATAGACTTTTTTCATTACATCAATAATTAATTGACCCAGAATATGATTAGTGAAATTAGAATTGATTGAAAATGAAAATAGTTGTTGAATCCAGCTTTAGAAACATCTTAACTATTGCGTATTTTCCTTAATGATAATGTTATGTTTTTTCTGCATTGCATAACCTAATAAATTCAGAGTAGATATTGTTGAACACTCTGAGTCATATTGTACGCCTTTTTAACATAGCAGTGCTTAATGTCCTTAAATAACAAATGTCCAGGTTTTGGTTTTCTTATCTCATCAATAGCTTATTTTTAAAAGTTATATATATTCATATGCATCTTTTCTCGGCTTTATCTGTTCCATTTGTTTCTTTGATTTCATCTGGACTTAAATTCCTGATAGTATTCAAAAGGTCTGGTATATTCAGCCGGGGCTTGTCCTGTTGTGCATGAGTCACTGGCTGGATTTCTGATATCAGAGAGAGAGAGAGAAGGAGAGAGAAGGAGAGAGAAGGAGAGAGAAGGAGAGAGGGAGAGAGAGGAAGAGAGAGAGGGAGAGGGAGAGAGAGAGAGAGAGAGAGAGAGAAAGAGAGAAAGAGGGAGAGAGAGAGAAACAGATGCAGATGGACAGATGAAGGGAGAAAAAAGAGAGATAT
>JAPZDZ010000014.1:19022816-19042554 GCA_029783805.1 Acanthurus tennentii
GCGTGAGTGGGTTTAACACAGGTTTAACACAGCTGAGTGTAATCTCCACCAATCAAATCACCTCTCCACCACCAAGGGGGAAGACAGCAGCAGCAGCAGCTCCAGGAGGCCAAACTTCTCCCAGGAGGAAACTGGGAGGTCTAAGCTGATTGACAATGGTCTACAGTCCCTTAGCCAATCAGGACGCAGAACACAATGCGTGTTCATACGCTGTATAAAAAAGCATACAAAATTGCACTTAAAAAACAGCGAGGCCGCGAAAGGTGAACCGTGTTATAGCGAGGGACAACTGTACTCTGTTCCTGTGTCATGAATAGCAGTACAAAATTAAGAGACAATTACATTAAACACAGCATCAGGCTAATCCAGGCATCATGCTTGTGATCCACCTGCATTCCTGGCATGCATACTACAGCAATTCAGTTGTTTTTGCAGATCTGTGTGCATGTGAATTGTTTTCACCACGCTGTTACGACTGCATTTTTTTTTAAATATACAAAGGAAAGATTTTTCCATTTTTAGTGGATCAATTCTTGTATAAATATAGAGGTCAATTTCTCTCTGCTGTAAAGTGGTATCTAGTCTGGTTGTATTGGAACACTTAAATGATGTAATGTGATTTTTGCTTGCCACTGTGCTGCTGCATCTGATGTATCTTTGTCCTCTGAGTTGCTGCATCGGTCTTACTTGAAGAACACTGTGGACGTAAGGATTGCTGAGCTGACTGAACTGGTGTATCGTCAGCCTTCCCATAAACAGGGTGGTGTCTGATTGTTTGCCTACAAAGGCTGCAGCCTCAGGAGTGGGTTGTTTGCATCCTTGAGGGACAGCGTCCAGCATCTCCTGTCTTTGGCGTTTCTGAGAGCGGATTTCACCGGCTTCCTAAGGGTGATAAGACTCTTTGTGTTTTAAAATTGTTGGCACAGCATATTGTTTTCGTCTTGATTTATAACCAGCAGCACCTCTGAGCTCTTTCAGCAGCTGTGGTTGTCTAAGTGCATCAGATGCATCAGGAGAAATTGTGAAAACACAGCCGCAGCTCCTCTGAAAGTTGTGCACATCCACAAGTATTTTCCCACTTCTTTCTCTTCTTCTTATTAGGAAAGCTGTGAAAACTTACATCGCTTCTCTTCTTGCTTTTCAACTGAAAATTATAACCAAAAGCAAGCACAATGTGGCAGTATAACGATGATGTTCTATTGTTAGTGAGTAAATATAGCAATGGCCAGTGGCTTACAGCTCACCTGTCAGTGCAACCAATTCACATCAACATTACAGTCCATTGCGCATGTAAAGTAATGGTGGCTTCAATAGGTCAAAATGTGTATTAAACTTTGAGAATTTTTAAAGTGATGACAATATTACATGTGTTTTTAACAACACATTTCAGTATGACAGAACACCTATGGCACAAATCTTTGAAGGTGTGGTTCCTCTTAAGAGACCTTTAGAGGCAAGAATTTAGGCAAGTAAATCCTCAGAACAGAAACTCTAAATGGTCAGTAACAGGTTCTGTGAATTTGCCCCACAAAGCAACTAATTAATCAGCATCTAGTCAGGTTTCCCATGTATGTTTCATTGTTGTTTAGGAGCCTCATAGGTTCTCTCTTTTGCTAATAACCTCACTGCAGCTGAACTCAAACTTTTGCAGCAAGCAGTGTCCTGCTCACATGTCACACATTCACTGTTTAACTCCAGTGGAAGAGAGACCTCATGCTATTGGCAGGAAAGCCACTGACTCTGTCGTTCTAGAAGCTTTTAAAAAATAAAGTTAATATAAGATCTGAAAAGTCACTAAATCACACAGGAAGCAGTTTCTGAATTGACATTTCAGACTCTGCATGTTGAAAGGAGTTATTCAATTACAGCTTCATTGTCAGATGTGTGTGTGAATGCGAGACAGAGATGGGCTGAGTTGAGAGTTTTTCAGCATCCTGTCATACTGTTATATTGCATAAGTATTGTGCTAAAACATGTTTAAGAAGTCTAATTACTCCTGTTGCTGTTGCATGGTAAACAGGTGAAAGAAAAGATTAGGTGTCTAGTATTGAATAATTATCATTTCAATTTTAAGTATTAATAAGACAACAAATATCATGATATGCAAGTTGGTGCTTTATCATAGTCATAATTTTTGTGCTTGGATAATACAATACAATACAATATAATCCAAGGCTTACTTATCTAGTCATATACCCAATAGTTACAAAAACCTTGTTAATTAAACAAATTATTGTAGTAATGTAATACTCCTTGTTAGTTCTTTGTACTGCTTGATTGATTAAACAGTCATGTAAAAGCATGTTGTTGACAGTAGCAAACCAGTAAGACTGGCCTTATGTGGTGCATCAGTGGTTGCTCTAATGGAGCTAACAGTGCAGCAGATAGGCTGCTTTCAACTGCTGGAGACATGACGCTACTAATAAAACAGTGGAGCTCTCAATCTCCCTTCTTTTTGTTATTCTCATGCAGACAGTAGACTGTGAGATGCTTCCAAATGAGCTGATTCATTAATTGATGCTGTCAATGGACAGCACACATTATTTTAAATCATATATAGAACTTAAGATACCCAAGATGCATCTAGAATTGATCCTATCACATTGTAGCCCATTTGAATTGCAGTGAAATCAAATCATGAGGTGCTCACACTTTACTAGCACTGGACAAATCAGTCAAACTTACCTCATACATGCAAATCAGTCACTTTTCGGCAAAATTCACCGTTTTGAACACAAAATAGGCCATTTATGTGAATTGTATAGATCAGATTAGTTTTTCCGAGAGGAGGGGTGGGGGGTCCACCGCTGCTTCCTACTCCTTGGAATGGAAACTAGATCCATTCCACACATATCCACCATCCACACACAGATGTAATTTCTGAATATTACTCTGTGGCGGACTAATATGCGAGTGCATAGGCCTGAGGTTCCGGCTGTGCGCTCGCGCTCGGGACCCACTTTGGACAAGTCACAGGAGTGGACGAGACCAGTTGACCGGTTGAAGTACAATATGTCCTGCATTGAACAGGGGAATTCCCATCGCTCATGGATTTCAGTTGTTTAACTACCATGTGCTGTTTTCTTTCATTTCACTCGCTGGGGTGGTCAGGTTGCATGAACTTGACGTCTCAATAGCAGCTTTAGATTTATGTGCCCTATTGGGAGATGTCAGTAAATTAAAGATTTTGACATATTGATGTGTTGAATTCAATCAGTAAAAGCTTCTGCTGTTTTGTTTGTAGTATATTTAAAGAAAAAAAAAACTCTTGATAGGTCCATTTGAAGAGCTCAGATGACTTTTGGCCTCTGAGGCAGACACAGATTATAATACGCAGTTTGATCCCAAATGTCAGGTCCTTTCCAGCCACACCAGCCCTTGTCCTTGATGAGCTGTAAGTACTTTAATCTGATACTTTTAAGTACATTTATTGCTCCTGTATCTGTATTTTTTAAGTAAGAAAATGTAGCTGTAGCTGCTGTTGTACAGTGCTGTTTTGTAATTGTTTTTTACAAACCACAGCTTGAGTGGTGTAAATAAATGTTTTTGTGCTTGAAGAAAATTGTGTATTTTGCCTTATTGTACTCTTCAGAGTGTTCCAGATTGCTTGATTTATGTGTTAAAATCAAAAAAATTCTCTGGGTGAGGATCCCCCAAGACCCCTCTATAATGTTTTTTTTCATCACCTTTTTAATGCCTTTGGTGTTTGCATGTCTGTTACCCATAATGCTGCTTTATTACCTGCTAAAACAAATGAAATAACAATATTTTTGGGCTGTGTTTTTAAAGATATGGCTCATAGATGATTAGTTTTGGTAAAAAAAAAAAAGAGACAAAAACAAAAAAAAACCCACAAAAAAACACAAAAAGCAAAAAAAACACAAAAAAACATAATTGGGGCCTCTGTACTTGGGGCTTGCAGACTGCTGCTTATATAATTGCTATTCTTTTGTGTGTCTTTGTGTGTGCATAAGGCATGCAGTGAATAATATACATATAACAGTGTGTGCTCCATTTTGCAGGAGGGAGACTGTGTGTATGTGCACTCACTCTCTTCAAGCCAGGAAACATGCAATTTGAAACGGTGGGATGGTGGAATTTCTAGCCCACATGCTGTAGCAGGAGACGAAGACACGTGAGCTGGTTGACCTCAAACCATCTCTGAGAGGAGGGGAGTGGGGGAGGGGTGGGACACAGACTCAGCCAGGAGAAATGAGTGCGCATTAAACAGAGGAAGAGAAGGGCAGAGAAAATAAGAGGTTGTGAACACATAGTGGAAGACACCTTTTAAATGAATGTGAGGTAGAGAGAGAAATGAATGAAGACAACAGATGGAAGGGAGGAATAGTGAGAAAAGACAGAACCCAAAGAGATAAAGAGAAAAGAGCCTGTAAACAACATGTCCTGTTCATGAATGATGGTTCAGTTCCTTACGGCAGGGCATAAACAGTACCAGGGCTGGGGGTTGTCTTTTAACAGGGGAACATGGTACTTACTGTATTTGCTGTCAGGCCAGGCACTTTGAGGAGAGAGAGATAGAGGTTTACTAGCTCTGGTTTTAGTTAGCATATTCAACAATCCTGCTGTGTTTGTCTCTTGGCTTTCACACATGAACATGTGAGGAATGTATGTGTGTGTGCACGTGTGCATGCAGGCAAAGAGAGGGAAAGCACACTTGTGTCTCTGTTTGTTTGACTAAATGTAGTTGTGCTGCAGCGTTGTTTCTGTGAGAAATTGACTTGGTCTGAAAGACAAGTTAAAAGTTAATAACAAAAAAAAGAATACAGTGTGTCTTATGGCTATGTGCTTGTCGTCACTTGGCTGAAAGAGGGGCAGCTTGTAACAAAAAAAAATGGCTGATCATAACACACTCCAGCTGTAAACCTCTATTTTGTCCAGAGATATCTTCTATTCTCACAAAAAGCCAGTGGTTGCATGTGTTTTAGTACTTAACAATAAGGTTATTGCCCTTGTGAGACAAGTATGAAATACTGTTAAATTTATAAGCCATCAATCAAAGACAGAAGTTAATGGAGCAGAGCAATAATCAGCTGTAACAATCAAGAACTGCTGACCAACATACAGCAGCACTGAACAACCCAACAAATTTGAAGTGAAGAAAATAACTCCTCAGACTGTTTCACCTTAAAAACCCTGAGCTTGCTCAGCTTCTTGAACAACAGTGGCTTTCCCCCGAGCTCATGATGCAGTATGGAGGCTGCTCCCCACTGCTGGAGACAAAATGTCATGACAACACAGCAGAGCACTCTGCCTCTCCTCCTTTGCTATTTGCTGGAGTATAAGAAGCTTTCAAAGTAATGATTGAATAAATTAATAAATGAAATAATATTTTCACTTATTTAACACATTTTCAAATGAAAAGTCTATGGATTGTGTATCTTAATTTCCTGTTACGTCACTGGACTAACTAAATGAGTGTATGTTCTGATACAGTATACTGGAGCAAATAAAAAAAAAGCCTGTTTAAATCGATTTAGAATCAAATGTTGACCACAGGAATGGAAATTAAATTTGAAATTTGATCAACAGTTATAGCATAGATGGCCAAGTGCTAGGGCCTATGCTGAGAAGCTGAACTTCGGCTACACAAATGCACTTTAAGAGCCAAAGGGACTGCAAAAATTTGTAAACGGCTGTAGACATAAATTTCACAGTGTTAAACAAAGAGAAAAGACTGTCCCATGGCCCATGGATGTTAGCTAGCTAGGACTAGCAATGTGTAGATGGCTAAATAATGATATAATTAACTGTCACTGACTCAGTATGATTCATTTAAGATTAGCAAAGATAAAAACATAACTTCAGATGAATAAGAGCTTGCTGGCTAACCAAATGTAATCTTTTCTAAACACAAAACATCTGTCATGTCATTGGTGTTGAACATAAACTTAAACAAATACTCTCACAGTTATTAACAACGACAATTATGGATTACTGTGGATATTTATAACATATGTTGATTTATCTCATATACTGTACCTGTGAACCATCATCGTATAAGTATTTTCATTAATATTATTAGGCATCAGGATGACTAATGATTAATCTGTAGAGCTGTTTAGGATCAAAAAAGAGATCATTACAAGGGAAGTACTCAATCCATTGTAAACAAAAAGGACAATAAAGTTTATTAGCAATGATTTATATAAGTTAATAAAAAAATTTGAATCAGACAAAATTAATAAGTAATTGTCAAACAATAATTATCAATTCAATTAAAAATTAATGTTTGTGTAGGCATAGATTGATGCTTTTAAACTATTTCAAGAAGGGTATATTTTTTTTAAACATGAGCAAAATCAACCTAACATTGTCAGATATACGCTATTGTGGTACTCAAAATATTTGCAGGTCTGCAAGCACTATAATACTTAAAAAAAATTACATACTTTTATGTTTTATAATGACATTAAGACTGTGGAATTCAGCACTGTACATATAACATTAGTAATTAAGTAAACTTAATTTTGGAGAAGAGTTTAAGTGACTTTTTGTTGAGTCAGACTTAGACTGAGGAGTTACTGCAAACACAAAGACAAGCTTTTTCCCTGACACAGCAGAATATGTGTCTTGCTTCTCTGCTGGATCAGTGTCAAACACACAAACACTCACACCCACACACTGACTTTGTTGATGTTTGTGTCAAATAGTTTTGGACTGAGTCACAGCTCCTCTTTGTCTCCCGCTTCACAATGTGATTTTTTTGTAACCAGTTGTCTTCAAATCTGGAGTCCACATTTAAGCAGATACAGGCTCTTTTTCTTAACTAAACAGACAAAGAAATCTTTTTTACTTGACTGTTTGACACTGTTCCTCAAAATAAAACTTAAATGTGAAACTTTATTGCAATGGTTTTGGCTTTACTAACCCAGCAGTAAACAGCTCCTTTAATAGCAAGACCATTCTTATGTTTTTGGGTGCTGGAATAGCACTGCGAGGTTTAAATCTCGGTGCCATGTAATTAAGCTGGAACTATATTTGAACTAAACTGTGATCAGATATTACAAGCCCACAAACATAGACCGCAGACGGCACTTCAGCTTGTACACGTCACATAGATGGTTGTATTCTTAGAAATATTTACATTTGTGTGTTAATTGTAGTTGTATAGTAGTTTTTCTTGCAATGAATGCATAAATGATGTGAAAAAGGGTGACCACTGGAATAGAAACAAATGTACATAACCATTTTGAAAGATGACACAACAGAAAGTTTACACATTGTGCACTCTCTCATGGTTGAATATCATTTACCCTGTTCATTGCTGAGAAGTCTCTTTCACGGTTAATGCTGAAGACAGGAAAGACCAGGGCAACTGCAGCCAGAAGACTCAAACCAGGGTAGATGTTAGCCTACACATTGAATTCACTGGCCAACTGTTGTATGCCTGCTTTTTGTCCTTTCAGCACAGGAGATAGTAGAAATCAAAATTCAGAACCATTAAAAATGAAGTAGGAATTAACTGATGGGACAAAAGTAACACAGTGTCCCAAGAAAATACCTATACACATAAAACAATGGACTATTTAGATCATTTACAATTCTTACACCTGGTTATTTTCTTAATTAAACAGAAGCTTCATTTCAAATTCATGTCTCTTTTTTTCCAAACTGAGACAAGCTTGATGACCCATCTCTTCACTGCTTGACTCAGCAATAATGGTTTCACAGAGTAATTCTTTTCAGCACCAGCTTCAGCCCTGCTGAACCTCTATTACAGCCTCATTTGTGCTAACATTTCTGGGGTAAGTTACACTTTTAGTCCAACCCATTTGCATCCTACCTGTGATGCCCCATGGCTCTCTTCATCTTCCTGGTGTGTTTTTTTTCCCTCTGAAAATAATGTTTAGTTAGCTCCATGGCTTAAAAAAATACACCACTCTTGCTCGTTCAACTAGCTTTACACCAAGTTAAAACACTCAGGGCTCTAATTTCGTGGCGCAGCGCAGGGTGGCACAGGGTGGCGGAGCATGGCGCATCCTGCGCAGTGGTAATTTCGTCCGGCGCGTCACCGTGCGCAGCCAATTAGGCAATTTGGTAAACCGGGCTGCGCCGAGATGGGCGTGGTGGTGCGCCGGGGGGGGTGTCCACAGATTCAGCTTGGCGCACTGACAATTTTGTGACAAAACAGTGCGCCGAAGGTGCGCTGAAAGCTCACTAGCTCCAACCTGGTCTATTCTCAGCACAAGCAAAGCGCGCCCGGCGTAGTGGTAATTTGGCTGACCGGCGCGCAGTGTGCACACGTCACCAATACCTCACAGGCAGGTTTCCAGAGTGCCAGGCACATTTCAGTGCAATAAACAATCACAGCAACCGCTATTTAGTGTAACCGTCTGAACCAGCATATACATTTGTATCTATATTAATTGTCCCGTCACATCTGATGTCAGATCAAAGACGTTTGTCACACGTAATGGAAACTCAACCTGACGGCTGCTGGAAGTGACGCGATGTCCTCCGCTGAGCTCATCCTGAGGCTAGGGTTGCAACCTTTGATTTGTGAAAAAAATGGGACACTCGAACAAATGTTTGGGGCGGAGGGCTTGGCCACTATTACCAGTTCGGAGTGTCGCCCAGTCAGGATTGTAACTGGGGTCGCTCCCCCTCCTGTTTTTCCCAGAATTGTTCTCTTTTTTCACCAGCTGTTCCGGGAAAATAAAAATCTGTCCCATCTATACGTACATCACACACGCGCGCCCGATTGCTCAAAGCAGCTCTAGGGAGGGAAACTTGACCAAAGTCCGTGCTGAGGTCTTCTTTTCACCATTTGAAATGGGACTAGAGACGACTGATGAGGAAGTAGATGGAGCCAATACATGCAAGCCACCAGCACGAAAAAAACGATATACTAGTTACAATCCTGACTCTCTGAACTGGTAATAGTGGCCGAGTCCTCCGCCCCCAACATTTTTTGAGTGTCCTGTTTTTTCACAAATCAAAGGCGGCAACCCTAATTCTAACTACTACTGTTGTTTTTTACATTGGGCAGCGGTTCTCAGAATATCTGGGCAAACTTGATTGACAATATTAGTAACTTCCTCCCAGGCTGTTTTTGCATCATCAGCCGTGGAGGTCTGGTGGTGGCAAGGTGAAATTGGCACTGCCTCGCCCGCAGTGCATTTAAAGGCAAGGAGAGGCGTTAATTTGATTGGTGAGGATTACACTTGGCTGTTATAAACCCACTCATGCCTTCTCTCCTCCCTTTTTGCCACTTGCGCCTGTGGGAGGGACGGAGGCGTGGGTGCGCCAGACTGCGCCGTGCACGAAAATTGCAAAATGTGCTGGCCACACCCCGTTGGTGCCGCGCCTGGTCTACAGAAATAGAGCCCATCATGTAGATGTGTAGCATAACTCTAACATGTAGACGTTCCTTCAGATGTAGATAGCTCAAAAACTCAAGAGCACCTAGTTTCCCTCTAAATTTAATTTAAAGTTGTCTAATCTCTCACTGTGTCACACAAGCACACACACACACACACACACACACACCCAAACACACGCTCTCACACACACACAAACACAAACTTATGTACAACTGAACTAATGATAATTTGCAAGGTTCAGCTAAATTAACCTAAAGGGAAGTCTCAGACCCTGTGGCAGGTCTTCATGTCTGTTTCCAGGTTTTGAATGTGTGTTGTCCTGTTGCTGTGGGACCACAATGTTTCCAAACATCATTACAAATGCATTCTAGTGCTCAAAGCTTTGGTTGAGGTGTTTAGACAGCTTACCTTGTCTTTGTTCTTAGTTTTGTTCCGTATTTCTCTGCCTTTGTTACTGACAGAGTCTTCAATTTTTGTTTACATCCCCACTGTTTACTGCCATGAAAACCCAAAGTGGAGGGTGAATCATAACACTGTAAAAATGGCTTTGTTTGTCCCCTGTGGAAGCTTGCGTGTGTGTGTGTCTTTCTCTTTCTATGCCTGTGTTTTTGTGTCTGTGTGAGTGTGCGCATGATACTAATGTGTGGTTGAACCAAAGTGCTGTTTAGGTTGGTAGGTAGTTGCTCTGTGTTTGTGTGTGTGTGAGTAGGTGTGTGTATGGGGAAGGGGTCTAAGAGTTAAGGTAGCTAGTGAGTGCTTGTAGCTGAGTACTGCCTTTTTTGTACTTTCAAATTCATTTTATTTACTAACATTTAGGAAATAGATTTATTTTTTTTGTATTTTTGTGAATTTATTTAGATTTCTAGGAGATAAGAATCTTGACACTAATTAGAATCAATGTTTTGATTTGTATCTCTTTGCTCAACCCTACTGCCATTAGAAACTGAGCACATACTGTGACATACATTTATCTATGCAAGTGATGTCAAAATGTATGCATCCTGTGCCTCTGATGCACCTAACTCCCTGTCTAGATTGGGGGCGTCATGTTACTGTCCTGTTTGCGTGATGACAGCATTTACATGCAACTGAAGTGATTGTTTATACTGGTTCCAACTTTCCTGCGGCATATTAAGACTTAAATTTAGCAAAAGATCGCTCATCCACAGGGAGATACTTGGGGGCCTTGGGCATTTGCAGTGCAAGAGGATCCGTCTTTGGCAAGCAGGGTGGAGAACGCTGTAATGGTTTTATGTTTATTGATAATCTGTTAATTAGTTGGTGCTATGCCAAAGATAGCTGTAAATGTATTCTGATATTCAGTGCTAACACCAGTGAAAAGGTCTTTAAGATGTCTGACCAGGGTTCACAATGACATGTGCTGCAGTTCTTGTCCATGATGGGATTAGTTATAATCAAGCCTGGACTGAGAGAGGTGAGTACAATGCAAGATTTTGAATTGAATTATACCTAGTTCAGCACATGATGTACTACTATTCACCCTCGTCAGAGCCTAGCCCCAGGAGTCATCTTGAATTATACCCTTTTAAGTTTCTCTTCTAATTTTATTTTTTTAATTCTACTTTTATTTTACCTGAAGAAGTGTCATTAAGAAATGATATTCTGAAATAGATTCTTGAAATTAGGCCAATACGATATGAAAGGATTTGAAAGAGGTCATTCATAATAGAAGACTGTGGTGTGTTGGGTAAGTTTGGATCAACATTTTGTATGAAGTGCCTGGTTTGGAGGTACCGAAATTACTTGAGTGGGGAAGGTTTAATTTTTGGGACAGGTGATCAAAGGTAGAGAAGGTTGGAGAGACCAAGTCTTTTCTAAAAGGCAAAGGGGCTGTCAAATCTGGCAGGGACCAAAAGATTATTATTGCAGATAGGGGCCAGGTTTGAGAAATTTGTTAAGCCAAAGTGATGTCTAAATTCTTACCAGATTCATGGAGTGCTAAGGACGACAGGCTTATTAGTATTGCGTGAGATAGATAAAGGAAGATTGGAGGTAACCAGAACAGAGAATGGGTGCTGAAGGGCATGATTTATTTTTAATGTCATAGCAATTCGGTTGTTATGCAATTCAGCCTTACCCCCCAAATGAAAGATGATATAGATTTATCAATGGACTGAAAAAAGTATTATGAGAGAAATATAGGGAGACAATGAAATAGGTAAAGAAATATAGGTAGAATATTCAATTTTGTACAGTTTATCTTTCCCACCAGTGTTCAATTCATTAATTGCCAAGTCTTTTTATATTTTGTTGATGAGGGGCGTGAAATTTGTGAAACTGTGGGTTTGATAAAAACAAGGATCCTGTTAAATTAATTCCCAAATACCGAAAACCAGATTTAAATAGATAGAAAGGAAAATAAACAGACCCAGACACCCTCAGACAACAAGTGTTATAACAGTTTTTTGGAATCCTGCCCTCAATGGCCAGTTTACACCCAAAGATTCACGACAGGACAACTTGACACTCACAGCTGCTTGCAATGCACCTGTGTGCAACATTCTAAAATCTGTCAGTTCATACCACTGTGACTACATGAGAGAGTAACATCATTTCCATAGCAACAACCCTGTTTTTGTTGGCTTCTTAGGGGGTAGGGATTGAATGCTTTGCAGCTAACAAACTTTGAAGCACTTGAACAGAGACACTGCAAGCCAAGTCATTCTTTCACAATCATGGCGATGAAAGCTTTTAAGTCAGGCAGAACCTCACTGCTACCGTTGCGGTGAGGTTCAAGAATAGCTTTTGTTTACTGTAAACTAATGTTATTTCTTCAGATAAATGTAACTTTAAAAAACACACTTGCGTCACTACAAGCTGATCGTCTGTTGAAATAAGTGACTTGCCTTGTCCTCTAAAACTGGCCTCAGGCAACTTGCTAGGCTGAGTTGTAAGCAACACTGTCAGCTGGCTTGAGTTGAGTTGAGATGGACCAGTCTACACCGCTGCAACTTCACCTGCAACTGTTTCATCGCCTCACATATCTTTGGTGTAAACTTCACTAAACTTTGGAGTGATGTCTGGACCTACTCCATATGTAAAGTGTCCAGTGCCTGGAGTGGCTTTAGAGACTCTTGGATTCAACAAGAAACATGTTCCTTTAGCCCTGCTCTTTGTTTCGTCAGTTCAGCTACCAGTTGCTTCATAGACATGTTGATGGCATCCATAACATCTTCGACAGGTATGCTGACAGCATACTTTCATCGTCAGCAGATGATGCATGTAACATTTTAGCTGAAAGTTTGCTTCTTAAGCTAGAACTAGCTTGTTTGGCAGCTGCTTGTCCACTGTAATTCTTTTGTTTCAAGCTGCTCATTGTGATGTGAAAATACGCTGGATGAGCTTATGGGAAGCTGTGACAGAGGAAAAATTCTTAAGTTGTGAAAGTTATGCAATAGGGAGCCCTGTCAATGTCTTAGCTTGCTGTCAGGTGTATCAAAGTTGGAAGTGCTGACAAGAGCCTGTCATGGGAGAGGCAACGTTTTACTGGACAAAATGGGATGGAGAGATGAAAAAGAACTGAGAAGTAATGTTAAATAGGCTTAATTATTTAAGTGGTCTTACCTAGTAACATAAGTTAGTGACGTAATTTGAACTGTTTACTTTATCATTAGCCCGCTGTAGATACAAATGTGGGCAGCTAACACTTAAGCAAGCAGACAAACTACAGTACTGTTCACATCAGTATTAGAACTGTGGGTGCAGCACAAAACATGAAGTAGTTCAAAGTAGTCCCAAAAATTAAGGTTAATTTATATCCTCCATGATCTTGTTTCATTGAAATGGAAAACAACTGATTGATGAATTGTTTTTCCCCAGCCCTAGGATTAACACAATTTTAAAAAATTAATAAATAAATAAATAAATAAGCCAAATGAACTGACTTGGGCAAGATAATATCGTTCACAAGTTCTAAATCTTGGTTTTGATTATTTTTTGATTAACTGCCTGGCCCTGCTTTCTAGAATCCACATACAGTGTTTCTGCTGAAAATACATTCGGATTTTCAAACTAGGTTTTTTAGGTCATTTTCTGACACAAAAAGGGTATTATGATACCTTTGCCTGCTACTAAAAGATTTCCTTGTTTTAGATATTTTTTATTGAAATCTTAGTTTTCATATCACTTGTGTGATTTAAATCTTTCCCACATTCCCCAGCAATACTGCATCAATGTGCATCTCGTTCTGTCACTGCTTCTCTCTTCTTGTCTTTCAATCCAATCCAATCCACTTTATTTGTATAGCACATTTAAACAACAAAAACGTCTCCAAAGTGCTGTACATAGAATCATAAAAACATAAAAATTGTATTTTCATTATCTTAATTAAACCTCTTTATAAATTTCTTTTAGGGTTAGGAAAATTTCTTAAGTACATTTTTGTTTTGTTGTGTTCAATCACTTGTAAAGCACTTTGAATTGCATTTTGACGTGTATGAAAGTTTCTGTATAAATACAGCTTGATTTATTTATAGATCAAAATTACAACAGCACATTGTTATGTCTGGAATTGTCTGTGTATTACCAGTGCATTTATGAATTATACAATTAAGATGAAAAAAATAAATGTGCTGCGTCGTGTATCAGTTGTGTTGGTGCCCCTAAATTTTATGCTGGTGCTCCTAAAAATTTTCTGTAGTGACCATTAATGCTGCAAGTAGATTAAGTTCACCTGTACTGTAAATCCCTCCCACTATCAAAATAAAATAGAAATGCAAAAATGACTTTCAGGGTATGGCTACACACACCAACAGTTTTGTGTGCATGATCAATCTAATCATAGAGCATTTTTACAAATCTGGCAATCCAGGTCCACTTACTAGCTATTTTGGGAGCCTTCAACCAAATCACACAGTCCTCATTGGTGGAAAGCGTCTGCCCAATTGTCACTGAAATTTTCTGTTATTTTGAGAACTTTTAGGAATTTTAGGTTTTTCTTGACAACTGTGCAAACTCAATTTGTCCAAAAAACTGAATCATGAGTTGAGGCTGTTTTGCCAATCTCCTCTTCACATGCAATTAGTTTTTAAGCTCGGGTGAAAAAAAACATCCTAATTTCAACATGAAAGTTAACCCTTCATTTTGTTTGGTAGTTGTTGTACTAAATAGTCATTCACAGTCCACTAACTTGCTTTTGCCAAGGTTTTAATGTTTTTATCTTTCTGGCCTCTTCAGTAAATTTAATTAATGACCCAGTTGTTATGAAGTTGGTTCACTTGTCATTATGTAACCAAATAAGCCAGGCTTTACTTGACTCTTTTACATCCACTTTTAACACGACCTAACAATGTGTTAGAACTGCTGTTTACTAGTCTCTTCCCTAAAACTATAAAAACTGAGACAAAATACATTTATTAATTTAGTTTTGTTTACATTGTTAATATGTGGAGTGGTTCTCTTAAATTTATTAGTAAATTTATTCAGGATAAGGGGACACCTAAACACAATTCAGTTCTGCCAAGTACCTCCAGTCTTGGGGCCATATGCTTTGTAGCTTTAAGTGCAACTCTAGAGCTTGTTTTATGAATGTGTGTGTGCATACGTGGGTGTGTGTATGCGTGCATGTGTGTATCTTTAACCAGTTCATTTATGGTCATTACCATCACTAGAAAAACCACACATGAAAACAAGTTGTTCTGCTTTTCATTCTAGGAAGTGTCTGTGGGTGTGTGAAGAGTAACTTTTCAAGCAGGTAACAGTGGAATCCTTCCACGCCCAGAAAACGTCAGGAAACATTTAGAGGGGAGAGGATTACATTTAATAGGAAACTAATAACTCTCAGCCTGTACTCTTTATTTTATTTTTTATGTGAGACTGCTAAATACGAAGAGTGTTGCTTTTCTATTAATTATGCCTCAGCCATGGCTATAAACATGGGTCACCCTGCATTTGTCTGTCTAGCTGTATGTTGTTTCCTCTTGAACATGGTATCTCAGAGACACCTTGAAGGAATTTCTTCAAATTTGGCGCTGGTTAGGAGTCAAGTCAATCAATTTTAGAGGTCAAAGATTAAGATCACTGCTTACTTCACACAACATGTTGTTCATAAGTGAAAAAAAAAAATCATAGCAATATGTCCATCTAATATCATAAACTATAATGTAGTCAAAACATTTTATATTCCAAAGTTTGACATCATAATGTCCTGCTGAATACCTTTGTGGTCATTTTTCAATGCCATAACAGAAGAGGATCTTATTTCATATTTGGTCAAATACTGAGTTCATGCTCATTGTTTCCTCTCCAATTAACGATTGCAGCCTCCCGGCTACCCAAAAAGAAAGGCTCAAAGCGTGCACCTCTCATCTGTGTTTCACTGTTGTGAGCCATGACTGCTCTCCTCTCATATCCTCTACCTAGGGCGTGGCTTTTCCATGCTTATGCACACAGCAAAGAGGATGATTAAGTTTGACAGCAGCATAAACTGGAGTCTGAACTATATGTTAAGTGGTTGCACCAACTGGTCTTAACTTGAGAGTGGTCCTAACTCCTAAGTCAGACTTAGTTAAGACCAGTTTTAAGAGTGGATTCTAAAAGCCAGTTTACACCCAAGATTCACGATGCAACGAAATGGTTGCAGGTGAAGTTGCAGCGACTCAAGCTGGCTGACAGTGTTGCTTGCAACTCAGCTTAGCAAGTTGCCAGAGGCCAGTTTTAGAGCACAAGGCAAGCCACTTATTTCAACAGACGATCAGCTTGTAGCCACACAAGTGTGTTTTTTTTATCCATGTTTCATCAGAAGATATAACATTAGTTTACAGTAAACAAAAGCTTTTCCTGAACCTCACCACAACAGTAGCAGTAGCAGTTATCTTTTTGTCAGACTTAAAAAACTTTTATAAGTATAATCGTGAGAGAACAAATTGGTGCTTTCAGTGTCTCCACTCAAGTTTGCGTTATGCCACAAAGTTTGTTATCTCCAAGGCATCCCCCTATCTTGATATGGAAACAGTCAGCTGTCTCATGTAGTTGCAGTGGTATGAACTGACGGGTTTTAGAATGTTGTATTGCAAGCAAATGCGAGTGTCAAGTCGTCTCGCCAGAAATCTTTGGTGTAAACTAGCCTTAAGTCGGCTGCACCATCAGAGCTTAAGCCTGGTCCTGACTATGGGGTTTTAGAATTACGCATTTATGTGAACAGCCCTGTTACTATGGCAATTGCCAGGCAGTGTGCATTATTAGGCTACATTGCTACAGGTATAATTCTGGCATTTTGACACAGCTGTGGAAAATCAACAAAAATATAAATTAAATTTCACGGAATTCGAAATTAGAAAATTTATACGTGTGACGTATACAATGATATTTATGTATGCTAAAATAGCATTTTATAGTTTATGTTGATAAAATTATCACCAAGTGTTATCAGTGACATAAGCTGCAGCTGGGCAGCAAGTTTAAACATGTCTCTCCTGCAGAAATGAAACATCTCAGTCAGCTCCTCATCTCTGTTTATGTCCAGTGGATTGCCTCTATCCCTCATAAATCTCTCCTGTTTAAATGAACCACTTGTTGTGTTATCTGATGAATAGAAGCACCATCATTAGTAATTTTAGGTAGAGGTGTCTAATGTTTTTGCTGAAGTCTAAAGCCTGCCAGATCAGACTTAGAATGCCAAGTTAAGACCAGTCTTCGCTAAGACAGACCAAGGCAGACTTAAGACAAGTTGGTGCAACCGGCCCCTAGTTAAGTGATCTTTAAAATGGGGGCCCTGGTGCATTACATATAATTCAAAATAAAAAGATAAAACTTATTTGCCAATCATATGTTTTTGATTTAAAACAATATAAATTTTGTCTTAAGCTGTCAGTGTTGACTTGGTACAGTCTGTGATTACAGCAAAGCTCCTCTTCTATAAAAATAAGCCAGCTAGCCTGGTGCTATGACATCCATTCAGTGTTAGTGCTAACTCTCAATTAAGTACATTTTTGAAAAGGGAGCCCTAATGAGCACACAAAGATTGGCCTGGCAAAAGCTCAGCTTTAACAAAAAAAAGAAAAGAAAAAAACAAGAAGAAAAAGAAATCTTGTTGAACTAAAACACATAAGTTTTAGGTAGCCTACATAAACTATAGGTTTAGTTTATGTAGGCTGTTTTTTCCCCCCATAACATTTGCTGTGGGATCATCTGCATTTATTTACATCTTACTAAAAGGTGACCTTATCTGTAAGCTAGTGCTGATAAAGGGGCACTTGGCATTGAAAAGATTTGGATTCCCTGGTTGAGTTCACTTTGTTATTGGTACATTCATAGTATAAGAAAGTTAATGTTAGGCTATGGTCAGGTGTTGCTGAGATGGATGGCTGGAATTTGGGTTGGTGTTAATATGAAGAAAAAAACACGAAAAAGTGAAACAGATTTCAACACGACATACTGCAACTTCCTACATTCAAAGAGAATATTAAATGTTATAAATATCTGAATATCTAATGCTGACAGTAGTCAAGCCTCTACTTTTTCTAATCTAATATCAGAAAAAAGTTGTCCTGATATACTATAAACAATAAGTGTTATCAAATATAAATTCATTTATTTGGGTATATTTGGTCGTTTTTGAGGAAACACTGCAGTGTGTAGAAGGAGCTGCATGACAAAGCAGATAATGAAGGTGTGAGTCATGCTGTCGAAGAAGTGATCACATCTATGCTGGTGAAGGTGTAAAGTTGTTTATATGTAATGAAGGTGAAAATTAAGGTCATCAACAAGCTTCTCCCACATTTTTCTCCCCGTCTCTCCTCTCTTGTACCACGCTGTTCCTGCGTAATAGCTTGAGATGTCAGAAACCATTTGTCTTCTGCAGGACACACGCACCACACACAAGCTCGTTCTCGTAGCCCTCCAACCTAGAGCAGGCCTGCTTTTGCTTGCAAACTCAAATAGAGGTCTTCTTTGTTCACTACAGCAGCTCTAGAGCTTGTTTGAGTGTGTGTGTGTGTGTGTGTGTGTGTGTGTGTGTGTGTGTGTGTGTGTGTGTGTGTGTGTGTGCGTGCGTGCGTGCGTGCGTGCGTGCGTGCGTGTGTGTGTAAGAGAGAGTGGAAAATTGCTGCCCAGAGGCCTCTTCTCTGTCCTTTGAGCTCTCTGTGTCTTAGAAACACATTTTTTCTTTCTTCTGTCTCCCTCCCTCACTCTGTCTCTTCTAAAAGTACACATACAACACACACACTCAGACATACAGACACTGAGTTGAGTTTAAGTGAAGTCACATGAATTGGTAGCAGGAACCAGCCCTGTTCTTTTTCCCATGTTGCCCTGACATAACACCACAGAGAATTCACATGATGGTAATCTAACTAGCCTTGGTTCGTGAGTGTGTGGTATGTGTCTGTGATATTGATGCATTTGTGAGTCAGTAACATACCTGTAGAATGGAAAGCAGACATGCAGCCAGACATTAAAAAAGTTTCTGTTGACAGCAAGTCACTAGAGGTAGTGTTAGCTTGGTAGTTAACTCTTGAAGACCTACATAAATTTCAGTGTCATGATATATTTTGTAATTATTGACCTTTTCTAGCAGTCAACATCATACATCATATGTCATGCAGTGTCTGATTCAGGAGAAATTTAAGTTTCAGCTTTGACCATTTTAAAATCCCAATTTTCCATTTACTTTGTTTGAGAATGGACTAACTTAACCTGAACACTAACCCCAAGTATTTTACAGCCAGTTTTTAAAACATTATCCTAGGCAAATGAGACATATGTAATACCACTGAAAAGCTGAGGAACTGCTGTTTTCATGACTTTATAAAGCATGTCGATTGCCCGAATGATTAAAAAGTTATTAAATAATAAAAATGTTTAAGTCTTTTAGGGTTAAAGCAAGAGCTAACATTTTGAGGTCAAAGTATTTTCTTTTAACATGTATAAAGGACATATAAAGATTTCGTATTTTCTGTTTTGCATTTGTTTTCAGTGTTTGCATTCATGGCTTGCGTGGCCTCTCTGATTGGCTTGATAGGTTGTTTAATTTGAAAGTGGTGCCTGTGGATAAGCTGCTGGTTGCAAACTAAGGGCTTTAATTTCGTGGCGCAGCGCAAGGTGGGGCATGGTGGCGCAGCCTGGCGCAACTGGCGCATTGGTAATTTCGTGCGGCGCACCACAGTGCGCAGCCTATTTGACAATTTGGTAGACCATGGTGCGCCTGGATGGGCGTGGCGGCGCACCAGGGGGAGGTGTCCACAGATTCAGCTGGGCGCATTGACAATTTCGTGACAAAACAGTGTGCTGAAGGTGCGCTGAAAGCTCGCCAGCTCTGACCTGGTCTATTCTTGGCGCAAGGCCGGCGCGCCTGGTGTAATTGGTAATTTGGCTGACAGGCGCACAGTGCGCACACCTCACCAAAGCCTCACAGGCAGGTTTCCAGAGTGTCAGGC
>JAPZDZ010000014.1:19046688-19057778 GCA_029783805.1 Acanthurus tennentii
TGTGCATTTATCGTTATCGAGGTAAAACTGCCCAATTTATCGTGATATTGATTTGAGGTCATATCGCCCAGCCCTAAGTCAAACATAGAGGGTCTGTGGATTAGAAGGGGAAAAATGTAGGCTGTTTTCCAAAACCATTGTTCAGTGTCTTACGAAAACGTGTTTGCTCAGCAATAAAGCATGCATCTGGTGATATTCTGAATTTTTTTTTTATCAGCAAATCTCATGTGCATCTCCTTAATGTGTGCCATAGAACTACATTGCTGTCCTAAAACTATTAAACATAGTTACTTGACACTGTTGCACTGGGTGATGGAGTCCTTTATAAAATTGACTGTATTTGTATAGCGCTTTTCATATCTTCTGATTACTCAAAGCACTTTACAACAGAAGTCAGCATTCACCCATTCACACACACATCCACACACTAATGCCAGGTGGCTACTCTACAAAGTGCTGACCTGCTCATCAGAACCTCATACATACACAATCTCATGCTGCTGGCACAGGCTCTGAAAGCGAATTGGGGTTCAGTATCTTGCCCATGAATACTTTCATATGAAGACTGAAGGAGCTGGGGATCGTACCATCACCCATTTGATCAGTAGACAACCTGCTCTACCTCCTGAGCTACAATTAACACAAAAACAATGTTTTGCCACAATCCCATATACTCCATCCTGTGTACAGAAATACGTACTGGAGAACCAAATTTGGTTTATTTCAGAGCTGAAAATATTCCCCAACAAAAGGACTGTCTGTTACTGTAACTTTATTCTCAAATTTAAGTGATGTTGGTTAAAAAACCGTGACCAGCTCTTTCAGGAAATTACTGAGCCTTTTGTAAAAATAAAACAAACTATTGCGTTCTGTATCTTAAAATGAATGTCTTTGAAATTAAGCGAGTGGCAGAAAGAGTAGGGAAATGTAAAAGTTTCAGCCTTGCCCTTAAAATAGCAAAGATGATTGTATATCTGTCCAGGCATTACCAAGCCATTTGCACTTTCTGGGTCTTGGTCTACAGTGAGTATGTGAAAGACCATCAAAGTTAACTTATACATTTATATATATTTATTAGCAAGCTAAAAAAAACAATTTTTGTCCATTTTACTGTACGAAAGTTAGTGTGAGAAAATATAGTTTATCTCCAACTGCTTTACTTCAACCTTTAATCTTTTTCGCATTAATTCTCCTTGATAACTTTGACTGATACCTTCAATGTGTTTAGTCTAATGACCTTCTGTAGCTAAGTCATTATACCTAGGTTGGACAAAAGTGCATTGCTAGTGCAATGCCAATTTTAAGACTTTGTGGAAGCTTATTATAAATGAACAAATTTCAACCTGAAAATTATGCTTCAGAAGGAAGTGTTTAAGTTAGTATGTTCTTAGTAATGTGTCAACAACATAATGCTATTTTTGGATGTGCCTTTTCCTTCCCTCTATTCCTCTCACCTCTCCCTCCTCTCTCCTGGGCCAACACATCCTTTTTTTGGAGAAGCTGAAGGAGGAATGCAAGAGGGGAAGCTAGGTCATATCCCTCTGCTCAAGGCTGTTTACTATGCCTTTTTCTCTCTTGCTCCCCCTTGACTTTGTTTCATGTCTCTGATATATTCATGTTTTTCTGTCTATTCACCACATTTTCTTCAATTCCAAACATCCATTCTTTCAAATCTGTCCTGTGTTGGGAGTATCAACACTTTCTAGCCTCTTGCCCATCTTTTTGATTAGAGAGATAGAGGGATAGAGAGAGGGATGACCTTGTAGAAGAGGGAATGTCTCTTTATTCTGTCATTGGGTATTACTTCAGCTCATATGCTCTCTTATTCTGTCTCTTTCCTTCACATTACTTTCAGCCCAGTGAACCCCCACAACAAAGCCACTCTTCTCTCCTCTCTATGTTCAGTCTGTCTCTGTAGTGTTGGAGCCTTAGCCTGTTCAGACCATTCTAAGCTCTTCTTTGTTTTCCTGTTAAACTGCATTGAGGACATGTTTTTAATTTTAGATTTTTTTCCAGTTCTCATTTATTTGTTCTGCTCAGGACAATGAAGACAAAAACAATTCACAAAAAAATTACAGCTCTGAGCAAATCACATAGCCCATGAGGGAAAGGAACAGGGAGAAGAAAGTCCAATTTTACCTGACCTTTGATCAAAACAAATAAGTTATTTGAAAAAGATGGTCTGCCAATCACACTTGCTTAGTAACCAATACTCAAAGTAACAAAACAAACACATTATGTTACTCACATATGTGATGGCCACGCTTCAACACAGAACTTCAAATATGGCATTTTGAATACACTAGCTTTCACATGATATGTGAATTTATAATGTAATGTTAATTTATCATTTAGTATGACTCCCAAAACTCTACATTTAGACATTCTTTATATACTCACTTGATCTGTGCACAGTGGAATGTTTTCTTCTTTAGAAACAATTTGCAAAAAACATATTTTTTTCTGTTCATGTTTAAAGATAACATGTTTTCATCAAACCATTTCTTAAATTTGACCATTTTATTTACAGTACTCACTGACAGTATATTTTAATCATCCCCTGAATTAAATAAATGTCATCTGCACACAACACAAATTGTAGTAACTTTGAGGTGTCACAGATGTCATTAATATGCAAAAATAACGAGTTTTGGTCCCAAAACTGAACCTTATGGAAACTACATTTAATCTTATAACATGATGTATTAACAGCAGCTGGACATATTGTTGTCTATTTTCAAACTAACTTCTTATCCAGTTCTGAGCTATTACTCTCATACCAAAAGTGTGCATTTCAGATATAAGGATGTTATGATCTATGATATCAAAGGCGTTTTTAGATCAATAAAAACCCCAATTGTATAAGTTCTTCCTTTCAATGGCTGATATAATTTCTTCTATTACTTTCATGAATGCTAATAATGTAGATAGATTTACCCATTGTTTTTGTAAAATCGGTGAGATTAGATCCAACACAAACAAAAGAATAAAATCATTAACATATAATAAAATCATTTACCACCTTTTTATATCTTTTAAAACTTCATTTGTATTGTAAGTAAAAAAAAAAACATGTTTGTTTCCAATAATGACAACAATGCCAAAATTTTCCATATATCTTTTATATTTTTTTTTTGGCTTTTGTCATTATAGTTATCAGCTTATTTTTGTGTACCTAATGTACCTTGTTCTGAATTTTATAAACCTTCTGTAATGCTTGTTTTTTCTTTTACATGAATTTTGTAGGCTCTTTTTTATTCATGGCTTTTTATTAAAATTGCATTTAGAATCAACTTTTTATTGGGCACTGCTATTGCCTTCACACTTTTCAGGCACTGAGTACATTCTTAAATTTTTTCTTCGGGAATGGCCTTCAAGATCTTTATATTTTTCTTCTAGCTGTTTCTGTATGTGCAGGCTGAGGGTAACACCTTTGTCAAATCCACTTCATGGGCCTTGTTCTTTGCAGTTCTCTGCTCTGATTTATCCATGATTTTTACAGTTCGCCTATTCTTTTTTTTATTTTTTTGATTTCCCTTTAAGTGTTCAAAAGTTCTCTGCAGTTTCTTAGCAAAATTCTCTAATTTCTTTGAGAATTTTAGTGAGCTCTACAGCATTTCGATTAATCGTTTTAGAACTTCGATGTAGATTCACCCTTACATGCGATTTCATTTCTAAATTACGTCAATTTTTTTTTCCAAGAGCCGGCGGCATGTGTCAGAGTTGTAAACAAGCGCTTCAAGGCTTCTCCCTTATCCCATGGTCACGCAATCCACGGCACGCAGAATCAAATAGTTCAAAAAGTTCAATAGTTCAAATAGTTGCCGAAATAACGTTAATCGCAAGGAAAACTCGGTGAACAAATGAATGCAAAATGATGTTGCTGAAAGAAAATAAAAAAGAAAAAAAATCGTGATTTCAATTCAAAGCTAAAAAATCTAGATTCATATTTTTTCCTTAATCATACAGGCCTAGTTCCAAGAGTTCCTTCTTTCCTTCCATTCCGTAGTCATCCCTCTTTCTCTCAGCCCCTCCATCTTTCTTTCTCCTCATTCATCTACATGTCTTCTTACTGAGCAATTGCTCTGCTATTCTCCCTTGTAGCAATTTTTGGTAGTGATGAAACTTTGCGTGTGCACGAACACAGAAACACACACATACATACACTGTATTTCACTAAGGTTTTTTGTATTAGGAAACATCAGAGGCATCAAACGTGTCTTTGCCCATAGCAGTCCAACTTGAATTTCTTTCTTGCATAAAAAGATTTTTTCTTCTGTGCTCACAGTCTCTGCATGATGAGATTTCTCTCTGTCTCCCTCTGACTGAGTCTTGCATGTTGGTAATTGCAAGCAGTAGCCAGCTAGCAGGCCAGCGACTCAGAAGCTACTTCATATATTTATGTACCTATGGGGGACCATCTCTTTATCAAAGTCTGTGTCTCTCTCTCCCTGTCTCTCTCTCCCCTGCTGATTGATATTCTGAAGCAGTAGAGAGTTGCAGAAGCATCATTTGGTGTGTTGTCAGGGAAGGGGTGCCTTAGTTACGGTGTTGTCAACCTGGTTGCCATTGTGGTAGGCCAGTCACTCAGTTTCAAGGCAGCAGGCTTTCTTTTTTTCTCTTTATCTTTTCTATACTCCTTATTTTTGGTTCTTATTTTCTTACCTTTAGTTGTAATAGACATCTTCATCTTGATTACTAGTCAAAGATGATGCTGTCTTTATTTCCTCTTTGTTCTCGACATCCATTCCACTCATCTCTTCCCTTTCCTTGTTTGATCCATCTCATCCTCCTCTTAACCATTTCATGTCTTTCATGTTTTATTATTTATCATTTGTGATGATTTCATCTTTATCAGTCTTATCTTCCACCCTTGTCCTCCATTCATTTTTCCTTTTTTCCCCTCTTTTTTTATAAAGATTATCAAATGATGCTCCAATTATCAGCAAGTATAGAATCTTATTAATTTTTGTCTTTACAATACCACTTTCCTCTCTGCTTTGTTTGTGTTTCTTCCTCCTTGTAGTCCACAGTTCTGCCTCTCTGTGTATGGCCTTCATTTGTATGTGTATGTGTACATCAGTATGTTTGTATATGTCACCCCACAAAGCTGTGATGCGCAGACAGCGGAGGAGCCAGAGAAAGAAGTTACGGCTACACCTAAATGAAAAAACCTAAAAATTTAGTTACATGAGTATTTTAGTATAAACATTTATTTGCCACGTGGCAGGTAGCCCTCTTAGATTTACCTGCCAAACGGAAAGTCTTCACGCATTTGTTGTGTTAATTTCAGACCCAGTTTGAGCCACTTTTGTAAGTTGCGATTTAATCCTGGTGTTTTATTACCTTTACTAGTGTTATTTGATCATATTTTAGTTTTTTTAAAACAAATAATGATCATTTCAAAGAGCTGTAGCCTTAATATCTCTTCTGGTATTAAGACCTACTTTTGGAAATAATAAATATTAAAAAATATTCCAATTCACAGTTAGTTTTGGAATTCCACACAGCTACAAAGTGAAAACTCACTTGTTCAGACTAAACCTTTGTCCATTGTGGGAAAAAAACATTTTCTCTTTGTCATTGATTTTAAATAAAGCAGTTTACATATAATAATATACTGCTTCGGTATTGTACTAAAGATGCTGACTTCATGATTTCAGTGCAGGACTTGATGACCACATCCAAAAACAACAGTGACATTCTAGTCATTTCCTTAAATGAGGGACTGCATATTCGTAATTATCCCCTTGATACTGAATGTTTAAGGATTTCCCATTAAGATTATTTGTTTGTGGTGATGTTACGTCTGATGTCACATTTCCTCCAGCAGTTTCTGAAAAAAGTGGTGGGAATGCTTGGGTTTAAATCCCCCAGCAAGGTGTAACTCTTCAGTGTTTGTGCTTGTTATTCTGAGTGTGTGAACAGGCACTTGTGTGAGGTTTTGAGGTGGGGGCAGAAAGGGGATAAAGGAGTCTTTTTATCATTGCTAGTCTGCATGTTTTCTGTGCAGTCAAGCTCAATAAATCAGATTAGAATTTTTGGAGAGCAAGATAGAGCTTAGTGTTTCTGTGCATGCGTGTGTGTGTGTGTGTGTGTGTATGTGTGTGTGTGTGTGTCTGTCTGTATTTGTCAGGAAATAATTTACGGCATGGCAAGCCTGAGACAGAGACTGAGAAAAATAAGGGGAAAAAATGGTCATTTAGCTGCTTGAAAACCTTAAGTCATCAAAAAGGTGCAAAGAGGCTTGTCAGGGCCAGAAACATAACATCTGCATCGCTGCAGAATGAAAGTAAGGACAGTGGCCTGACTAATTCAAGATTGTTGACTCTTTTATATCCAAGCCTTTCTCAATAGATTGAAAAAAAGGGGCATAGCAATTTTATACTGCAAAGTTTTCATGACAATTCAGATGAAAAGACAAAGATAAAGGCTTCAAACATATCCATTGTAATAATTTACTTTAATATTTAACCCTTTTGTCATTTTTAAGTCGTCTCTCCTATCCTTGGCTCCCCTGTACTCTGTGTGCTGTGTTGGAATGTGTTTTTCCCAGCTTTTTCTGGCGCTCTATTTAAAAGGCAGATTTTGCTTCTCTCTCTGCATTGGTCGTTTGCTTTCATGTCTCAGTCTCATTGGCTGCCATTGGCCTCATGTGCAGCCAGCCAGAAAGCTGCACTGCAGCGGTTGGTGATGGGCAGATTATACACCACTCTATATACACATTCACATTTTCTCTTTTACAGTCATGTACTGTATGTGAATGTGCAAAAAACATCACAGAGACACTTGACTATACACACATCAATGTACATACATTTCCATTTTAGTAAACATTGACTATAAACAGCCTCTCCACTTCCCGACTCATATCCACTCAGTCATCTCCTATCTCTGACCTTGTAATAGCTATTGTTCTTTGCTGTATACCTAAGGTCTTTAAGCTAAGAATGACCGAAATTTGGTATGTGTTTGTGCATTTTCTGTGGTTTCTGTAGACATAATTTCCCCGGGGTAATGTTGGAAACACATTTAAATAAGGGTTGGACATGTCAAGCCAAAATACTAGTCACTAGTCACTAGGGACATTCATAAATTATTTTACAACCTCTAATACACACAAATGCATGCAAATACACACATATTGAAACAAGTCAGTTGTAAGTTTTGCCCAGGAATCTGTGATCAAAGATGTTTTTCAACATAACTGCCCAAGTAGGCAGCTCATTTTCATCGTTATCATAAATTTTCTTCCGTTTTGCAGTCGTGGGTTTTTTTTCTTGGTGGGGAGAACAACGTGTTTTAGCTTATTGTTTTAGCTAGCTTCATCTGGATGAGTTTGCATTGCGCCTCATTTTAGTTACATTTTTTAGACGTAGTTCTACACAAATTTTAACTGCTGTGGTAGTCTCTGCATGTCCTTCCTGTTTATCAGCTGGCATTCAACTAAACTCAAAGCGCTATACCAGATACTATACTGCTGCCCTGCTTCAGAAAAGAATGTGCAACACACAAATTTATGCAATATTATTGAGTTATTACCAGGCATTGGTTAAAAAATAGTAAAAAGGGATGGAAAAAAATATTTTTTAAAATAAGGTGAATATATTATTTTTTTTTAGATCAAATGAACAATCCAAAATTTAAAAAATCATGACCCACCCATAGTTTAAAGTAATAAGAGTCATTTATTAGTTAAGTAGTGGCTTTTGACATCCTGAAATGTATTCATTAACTATGTACAACTATGTACATTGTGAGAGTTGGCACAGTTATGACAACTTTGAGTAACATCATCAGGGATCTGTGGTCAAATCTGTAATGAGCCTAATTTTTGTGTTTAATTTTGCCCATCATGACTGGTACTATGAGCTGGCTTTAAAACAGTTACTCACACCTTGTGGTGATAGTTAGAACTGATATTGATGATATCAGATGCTGTAAAGGGCTGTATGTGTGGCATCTGCTCCTTTGTTCCCCTTGTTTCTCATCACTGCTGCTCGTTGTGGCTGGTACAAGCCTGCTAATTCAGAGCTCTCTCTCTCTCTCTCTCTCTCTCTCTCTCTCTCTCTCTTCCTCTGAATGTGTGTGTCCATGGCCAGTGCTCACTGCTGCCTCTGGTTTCTATGGTAACAGACTTACCAGACATAGAGTTTTCCCATTCCCATCATGTATATTCTTCTTGACTGAATACTCTGTGTACTTTGTTTCTGTGTGTGCATGTAAATGGACTACACTGACCCCTCTTTGACTGTATTAGGGTTGTAACAAGTTTGCTAATAGTAAAAAGTGTATGTAGAGAGATCACATCTACAGAAAATAGTAAAGGAGTATAGTTCTTTTTTTCTCATCTCAATCTCTATCCTGCAGACACAATTAAATGCTTGTTTTGTTTTTATCTTTTTTGTTTTGTCAAATTTTATTACCTTTACTTCTTGTGTCACACTAGTTGTAATGTTAACACGTATGTGTTAAATAGTAAGGTGTAGGTTAGAAGCAATAATAATGGCTTGTTCCTATGTTGTTGGTTTCAGTACTAGCCCACTCAGCACAGCCCTACAGTTTCCTATTCTGTGGCTGTTTTTTGGCCAAGGTCCAATTGACATCAGTTAGTATTCATTAAGTTTGAATGGCCTTAGCTGACATACAGGCTATGCGTCATATGAAAATGTTTTATACATTAGTGTCCATTTGGATGTGCATCCTTTAAATTCACAGCAGTAATACTAATTTAGACTAACCAGCCCAAGGTTATATAAGGTGACAACTTAGTAGGATGGTACATTAAGAGGGATTTATAATGAAAAAGGAGACTCTGTTACAAGAGAACTGATCTCCCTTAATGGATATTGGTTATAATGATGGCATATGATGAAAATATAAAGTCAACATTTAGTTGTAATTATGGTTTAAACCCTGGTTAAAACAAGGTTACAGAAAGCATTGTTTTTTTTTTATTAATCCTTGTGGTTTATTTAGGGAATTAGTGACAAACTGAATGGAAACTGACAGACAGTGACAGATGGAGGTTGACTGTGGTTGTCTGAAAAGAATAGGGGATGAAAAAATAGACAGAGGATTGTGTGTTTCTCATGGATAAGATCAGATGAGGGTGGAGGTAGCAGTGTCCTGAAATGACCGCTACACTGACTGACTGATACAGCTGCAAAGGACACTGAGATGAACAATCAGTGGAGACTGAGGTGTGAAATGTCATGAGTCATATGATAGAAACATGACAGATATATGGAGGGAGAAACAATTGCATAGACTGTAGTAACACGAAACAAAGGAGGACGTACTTAGGTATCTGCCCTCAGTGCCTGCTGGCTTAACACACAGTTGACTGCAGTAGTGCATTATGGGGGAGGGGGAGGGTGGGAGGCTGAATGAGGAGAGATGCACTCATTGATCCCACTTCCTTTTCTCTGCCTATGGAAGAGTGGGGGAGGGGTTCAATAACATAGAAAAGGGAATGAAGGAACAGGAATGAAGATCAGACAAAGGAGGAAGTGAAGATAAAATTAAGAGATACAGAGAAAAATAGCTAATATATACACATACACACAATCATGAACTCACAAAAAGACACTTATACAGCCAATCAGAGCATTATATTTATACAGTAAATAGGCTTCTGTGCCTCTCAGGAATAAGATATTAAAATACCTCTGCATAAGTGCTGACTCTGTGATCAAAATTAATTCAATATTATGAATTTAAAACAGCTGCTGGTGCGTTTTCTTTTTGCTAGTTTATATTAAAGTTGTGTAATATGATCAAAATCTCATATTCTAATATATTTCAATACACATCCTAATAATATTATTAAATGCCACATTTCTGTATATTTACTGAATAAAAAGTTTTAAAATGACCAAATAGAACAGCCCTTTTATAAATTTAATTTTTTTAACTTCATTTTGAAATGTTAATTCATCAATAAAAAGTACCTACCCTACCTACCTAATTAAGAAGCAAATGTGCGGAGCACCCCAATGCGCAGTAGGTAGAGTGGGAGCCCCATATACAAGGGGCTATGTATACTCACTGCAGTGGACTGGGTTGGATTCTGCCTGATGCCCTTTGCTGAGTGTGGTTCCCCCTCTGCCTATCTCCAACTGTCAGATCAGAAAATACTAGTGTATTTTGTTACACTTTATGAAGGCATATAGAGAACGTATGGAATGTCTCCAATTCATTTTTATTTTACTGTAGACATCATGCCTAAGGAAAAATTGTTTGAACTGTATTTTACAGTAGCCTACCAGCTGCTTTGATATCTTGTTTAATCAAACTAAAGGTTACCAAATTCAAAATGTGTCACTTAGCATTTGTCTGATATACTGTATGTTGAAAAATGTTAGGAGGGCCTATTCAAGAGTTTAATGAGTGTTAAATAATGGGCTACCTTAACCTAAGCCTCAAGTCTATTGAGACAATTTCATTAATATGGTATGGGTAAAACTATTCTAAGAAGAGACAGACAGTACTGTATTAGCTTAGGATGAACATTTTCTTCTTTTTAAAAAATCTGTTTTGGGATCAGTATTGGAATCATCAGATTCTGAGGGGAAAAAATGGGTGATCAGGTTCGGGCCCAAGAATCCAGATCGGAGCACCCTTTATCGCAATACTGCATAGATAAAAATGTAAACGTTGACAGTGTGTCGTCAGTGGTGTTCTGGTCTTCTTCTCATCTAACCCCTATTTTTCTACCCTATCTCCTCTCTTTTTTTGTAACTATCAGTATATGTGTTTTATGTGTCGGGAAACAGGTAGTTGTTGATTTGAAATGGGTGGCCTGCAGATTTATCCAGCCTACTTCGGATGAAACCATGCCCAGTTCTGTGTGATGAAAGCCTCGACGGTTCATGAATGCAACTATTAAACCTCTTAACATATGGAAGTGATCGTAGTTTCATATAAAAAAGGGAAAAACGATAAACAAGTCCTATTGTAAGAGGGTGTTGGTGTATGTAAACATGCATATTGTAATATTTTGATATTGAAATGCCTATGTCCTAACAGGCTGAACTTTAAGTTTAAAATGCAAAACCATTGCACTCAAATTGTTTTTTTGTTTGTTT
>JAPZDZ010000014.1:19063366-19078786 GCA_029783805.1 Acanthurus tennentii
CACAGAATATCAGAGGGCAAAGGTTCTCAATAAACGAGGTTATAAACGTTGGAACTAGGGGAGACCGGGACCAGATGATACCGAGGGTGAATTGTCCTGGCTACTGTTTACATGTCATTGTGCACATTGCTCACTGAACCAAACTTTACCCTCTTAAACTCTGATCAGCAAATGGAGCTACATTTGGGCATATTCTGGATATGGTATATTTAGGGCTATCTTTTGGAATACTAGGGGGCATATTTTGGCATATTTTTGGGTAAGATTATTTATTTCTAATCTGATCACATTTTTGAACATGTCAGGTATATATTGGCATACCAAGAGCACATTTTGGTATTTTTCAGGTTCATTTTGAAATTTCCTGGGCATGTTAAGATACATTTGCCGTATTAAGGGCACATTTTAGCTTCGTTCTGTCATTTTCTGGGCACATTTTGTTACAGTTGGAGCACATTGTGGCATTTTTGTCCATATTTTTGCATTAAATTCTCCAGTAGATGAGCAGTGAAGTGCAACGCTTTAATCTGTGGGTGTGTTTGCATTATTCTATGATACATTTGTCCTAATTATTTTTCATAGATAAATTATAGCTATAGACTGCACATCAAATGTCTGAGTATTAAATATAGAAACAATCTATGTAAATGCAAGTTACAACTGTAGTAAAGAACACTTCCAAAGAATGAGGGGGACAGGAATGTATCAGTGTATGACGTGATAACGTGTGTCTGTACTGGCTGAAAATGTCCTGGAAAAGTCCTGGAAAATAATTTCAGGGAAAGAGCGGGAACCCTGATGCATGCTTTTATCATCAGTCATATAGACTACTGTAATGCCTTGCTCTCTGGTCTTCCCAAAAAGAACATTTCAGATCTGCAATTATTACAAAATTCAGCAGCACATGTCCTGACTTAGACCAGAGGGCGGACCCACATTACACCGGTTTTAGAATCACTGTATTGGCTCTCGCTCGGTGGCTAGCAGCGGCGCCTCACAGCTAGAAGGTCCCTGGTTCGCGTCCCGGCTCAGGTGCATGGGATCTTTCTGAGTTTACATGTTCTCCCTGTGCAGCGTGGGTTCTCACTGGGTACTCCGGCTTCCTCCCACAGTCCAAAAACATGCTAAGGTTATTTGATTATTCTAAATTGCCCATAGGTGTGAATGTGAGCGTGCTTGGTTGTCTGTCTATATGTGTGGCCCTGCGATGGACTGGCGACCTGTCAAGGGTGTCCCCTGCCTTCACCCTAAGTCAGCTGGGATAGGCTCCAGCCCCCCCCGCGACCCTACAGAGGATTAAGCGGTATAGAAAATAGATGGATGTATTGGCTCCCTGTGTGTTTAAGGATCGATTTTAAAGTTCTTTTACTGGTTTTTAAATGTTTTGATGATCTTGGGCCTTCTTATCTTTCAGAGCTGCTTTTACCTTATGAACCCTTGCGAACCCTGTGCTCCTCTGGCAGGGGGCTCCTAGTGATTCCTGAAGTCAGGACACACACTCATGGCGAGGCGTCTTTTCAGCACTACGGCCCTCGTCTATGGAACAGCCTGCCAGAGGACCTCAGGGCCGCAGAGAACGTTCACGTTTTTAAGAGCAGGCTCAAGACACACCTTTTTAGCTTAGCTTTTAATTAATATTTATTTTACTCATGACATTATTTTTTAATTTTATTCTTTCCTATCTTAAATTTTAGTTATGCTAATTTAGATTAGATTTTTGCTCTTAGCTTTCATTCGTACTTTAGTTTATTCTTATTCTTTTATCATTAAGATCCCAGGTGTTTCCTCTGGGGGAGCCCCCTGCACCAGGAGAGGTGGCTGCAGGGATCTTGTAGGTTCCTGGTGGGGGTTTTGGTGTTTCTGCCACATCTCTCCGCTGGGTCCTGCGTCAATGCCCTATAGCTGTGGCTGGCTCTCGGCTCCTGGTGCAGACGGCTCCCTTGATGGCGCTTTCTCGCTGTCTTGGCTGGTTCATCTGTGCTCAGCCTCTCGTACTCAGCCAAATGTCAAATAATCAGGTGAGTGTATGTGTGCGTGTTTGTGTATGAGTGAAACAGTGCATGTGTGTGTGGGTGAACTGCGGGGTGGTTGACGTAGGGATTGGGTGGTTGTTGGAGTGAGGGAATGATTTTAATTGTTCATTTTAAGCAAAGCTTGGAGATGGGTGGTTGGGTTTGGGGGAATGTTTTTACCTGTCATTGTAAAGCAATTACATGCAATGTACCAATAGCGCTTTATAAATAAAATTTGATTAGAATTGATTTGATCTGATTTTCTTCCAATCAACTTTAGACAAATCATGATAATAGGCTTGTTCATTAAAATGTTTAGGATTCCTCTTATAAATAATGCAAGGTTTAGATTTGGGTATCTTCGTGTTTCTAATAGCAGCTAAAACACAGTAGTCACTTAAGTCATTGCAGAAGACACCCAGTGATAAAAATTTATGAGGAACATTTGTCAAAATCAAATCAATCATAGTGGACTTTTCAGGGCATTTGCAGTTTGACCGAGTGAGTTAATTGACCAACTGGATAAGACTAATGGAGTCACTGAAGAATTTACAATCATCAGAAACTGTATTAACCCAATTCAAATCTTAGGCAAAAACAAGCTCACTGTAATTTGTGCCATCATCAGGCAGAGTCTCGTCCCCCAGGAGTGTTTTTTTGACAGGATAGGAAGTCTGCGGCCAGGTTTTAGGCATTAGGCAGGGGGCTGCCCAGGTCAGAAGTTGCCAGGAAACCTGCAACCGACTTGGTTCCCCCAGAAAAGGTTGATGTGATACACCATGGACATTTCTGACTGCACAGTAACAAAAAAAAAAAATGAAGAGGCATGATGAAGGGCAGTGTCCTGCCCCTTAGTAAGGCAGGAAGCATGGTCAGAATCAGAATCAGCTTTATTGGCCAAGTACGTTCACAACATACAAGGAATTTGGTTTGCAGAATGCTGTCTACCTACTGAATCGAGGGGCAAGTGGTCATGGAGAAGGACTTTAAAGCCACCCCAATAATGGTGGTGCCCTGTGAAGGGATAAGGTTGCAATATTGGAAGTAAACTTTGAGGCCCAAGCAGTCCATGTGAGTGTGCGGAAGAGCTCAAGACCGGGCCACTTAGTCTCTGGTACGTTCACATATCAGCCAGTCAACCGGATTGGGCAAGATCTTTGAGCCACATGGCTGCAGCAGCCCTCACACCTGGTGAACACCCTGGGAGAGAGAGAGAGTGTCTGAATGGAAGGACTCTGAACTGTAAATGCTGTCCCTGAAAAGTAAAACACAGACATGCCCTGTGATGTGGTGCAATTGGAGCAGGTTTTTAGATGGTATCCTTAGGACAAGGTGGAAATTGTGCAAGGGTCTGGAGCATGGATAGCCCAGTAACTGAGCTGCTGCTCAAAGAAATAACTGGCAGCCAGCCCCATGGCCTCATCTCCCAGCCTACACCTCTTGAGGCCTTGAGCGCAGCCATGCAAAAGAGTTCCCCTGGAACCACAAAGACAATCTTGAGTCTTCCTTGAGGCCTCAGTCAGAGGTGACTGCACAAGCCAGACCCGGCAGCACTCCTGAACTAGTGTTGACAGCAAATGGCCAAGCTCTCTAGACATAAGGGGGAATGCCTGTATGGAAGCACTGACTGATCTGAGTGTCAGAGGAGCAAGAACACCTCCTGTGACAGTAAGGTTAACTAAGGCCGACCACATACTGTACAATTCAAAACAAAAAAAGCACGTTGGGAGAAGGGCGAGACAACACAGTCACCAACTAGGCACATGATACAACACAAACGAGCAAAGTCTAGGGCACACTCACACTTTGGCACAGTACAGTTGCTCATGCACGAGCACAAGCACGAGTACTTAAAGTGGACTTATAATAGTCAGTGTGGTAGACGGACTGCAGGATATTACTGCACAACTCTGTGTGTGGTACGGTATAGGAGAGTAAATCTACTGAGCCATGAACAAATACAACAGATCTGGTTTGCAATTAGCTGACTAGTTTAAAGGAGTTGATTTAGGGTGTGTGTGTGTGTGTGTGTGTGTGTGTGTGTGTGTGTGAAGTGATTCAATATCAGGGCAGCATTTTTTTTTTTAAAATGGGTTTTTAAATAGAACTAATGATTTAACTGACATCTTTCTGTTTGTTTGTTTAAAAATATGTACAACATCTAATTAATATTGCTTAATTTAACTGGAAGACTTTATTTTGTCAAAGAAAAGTTTGTTGGAGCAACAGTTCCTTTTGATCAAATATTTTTCACTACTGCCTTTCTGTATTCAAATGTGTAAACCATTTTTTCCATGAAGCATAGATAGCTGACAATATAAAAAAGATAATAGTGAGACATTTCTCCCATATCGTCATTTGGTACTTTAACCTCATTATTATTATTATTATTATTATTATTATTATTGTTGTTGTTGTTGTTGTTGTTGTTATTATTACAATAGGAAGTGTAGAGAGGCATAACATAATAAGGTAATAATAATAACAATAATAAAAACTATGAAATATAGTATATAAAAATATATACATGGTAATATGATCCATGTTAATAAAATTTTGATTAATGCAACTTTAATTATGATTTTAAATCTATATTATTATCAAATTAACAAAACAATTTGTAAAGCTGCAAGATTAGCTTCAGCTGCCACTTTAGCATTCTTCAAAGACCAAGTTATGCATGTAGGTGGGGATGTGTTATATGATTTATTTATTTAAGCTCAGGCTAATCATTTTCTGTTTTTGTGTAAACATGGCTTTTAATTGTTTGGTCATTTAATGAGAAATATTTAATATCCTTTTTTATGTTTGGTCGTCTTCATATTGAGATATAAGTATTAGTGTTGGAACTGTGTTTGTAAAGAAATGACTATTAATAAAGCTAAATTGTTCAGGGCAGAGGGGACTGAAGCATGTTCCTATGATGAGAGAGCTGAGAGGAAGTGAAAGAGAGAGCAGAGAGCATAGTAGGATAGAGCATGTTCGCTTCACAGAGAGAGGGAGGGGGGTGTGTATTGGTTGGCCCTCCCTCTGTCCCTCCTTCTCTTTCCTCTCTCTTCCTCTTTGCGTCAGCAGCAGTTAAAATGTCGGCTGTGTAGCTCGTCATCTGCTCTGCTTTCTCTCCCTCTTGGCCATCTGTCTTTTCTTACCACGACAAGAAATCACATGCTTGCTCTCCTGCTTTGGCTTTTTTACCATCATCATCTTTTCTTTTCTTTCTTCTTCACCTTCTACCGCTCAATGGAAAAAAGCTAGTTTTGTCAAATGTTGTTCTTGACAGCTATTGCTCCTTGATGTTGCTTGGAGACTGAAAGAGGTAATGTAACAGTTTTCATATTCTCCGCTGGCGGTTAAATTGCTTTTTTTTTGCCTAAAGCCAGAGATAGTTTGATGTAATCAGTGAGCCTGAATAGAATGGATTGACATAACAAACTGCAGGGGAACTGTGGACTAGAATAGAAAGTAAGGTTATTCTAATCTATTCTGGGCAAGATATTGAGGTGTGTGTGTGTGTGTGTGTGTGTGTGTGTGTGTGTGTGTGTGTGTGTGTGTAGTGGCGTATTGGAGTATGTACCCCATAGCAGTTTCTAAAGGTGATCTAGCTGATATTTCCAGACTTCCTAGCTATTTACCTGTTATAAAAATGTCATAATTGGCACTGCAGATTTGTGTAATTCTATGCTGCAATTACTGATGGCATTTGTTGTAGATCAGGTTGTGTAATTAGTGCTTCTACTTGAAAAAATGTTTATTTTTTACATGAGGATCTTGTAAATGTAAGGGCTCATAAAAGAGGGAACCACAATTTAATTTCATTATACAACTCGTTGTATAATGACAAATAAACTTCCTTGCATCCTTGTATCCTTGTATCATACATGGTTTAAATTTTTTTTTTTTTTACAAAGTTCGTTATCTCGAGAAAACGGCTTGTAAAAACAAATTTAAACCATGTCTGCTTAGGGCTTTCGTACAGTAGTTCTTGTAGATTCCAGTTTATTCCATTGTTTTAACTGGACTTGCTCGCAATAGCTTAGGAATTTTGATACTTTTCCTGAGCAGAATTTTACTGTACAACTTTATTCTACAGCATGTGCAGTGACAGCAGCAACCAAATCTACCTGTGCTTTGACATGGAGGCAATTCTATCTTTCTGTGAAGTGATCAATCATTTTATGTTTGTTGAGTGTCTGATTTACAATCAGAAAAGATATTAATCAGCCCTAAAAATGGCTCACAATGACAGCTATTTTAGGTTTACTGTTAGATATTTGCTTTTTTCATTATGTTTAAAAAGTCATTGACAAATCCATCATTAAACTTGAGCACCTACGTAGTTCAATGTATTTTGTGAAACTCCAGATGTACAGAGTTGTCAATTGTCAAGTTCGAATGCTTTAACAGACTCAAAAGGAAAGTCCTTCCGGCAAAATATTTTAGACCTGCTTTACATTAGCCCGCTCTAATCCCTTTTTTTATCAAAGCATTTTTTTGCTTGGTTTGATCACCACTGGCCAATAATTATATATATATAGCTAAACACTGTTTTCAATGCATTCTTTCTTGAAAAACTGGTGACACCTGTTTTGCAGCAGATATTGGCACAGCAGGTGGCTGAATGGAGATGGTGTATGGGTTGTTGAAACAGTTTGGTACTTAAGTCAGGTGGCTAATAAACTTTGTCCATGTTGGCATGCTCACCTTCATAATTGGACAGGGCTCCGTTTGGTGTATGCTGTTAGCGCTAAGCTCTGTTTGATAAACACATTATTCTTTCCAATGGCTAGAAAAGCTAACCAGCTTTCAATAATGATTTGTTGTTCATACCCTATATTAACTTTTTTGCTCACCAGCCACTGTCGCTAGTAGTTCTCCAAAGTTACTATTTCAATTTCTTTTCACTCTTTCACAAACTGGTCAGGGGTCTGGATAGAACCATCACTTAGTCCTTGCCTGGACTGCTGTCTGCCTTTTGGTGATTCCTGGTATATATAATTTCACCTCCCTAAGTGGTTAGTGGCAGTGATTGTGTTACATGCCACTGCTGAAATCCACACGGATTTGGCAGGTTGGAGGGTGTTAATGTCAAACGCTGTTATCAGGAATAAAAAAAAGGTTAATCCCCTCTATGATAGTCAGATTAGTGGGTCCTTCTGCATTTTAATGTGTGTCACATTTTTCGTAGATCTCAGTAGCTAGCCAGTAATAACAACTGTAAAAGCATCAGAAGATACAGTCTGTTATAGTCATTCCTGGATTCAGTTGTCATTTGTGAGAGATATAAAAAAAAGATACATACATACAAAAATCCAGTTAATTCTTTGGGGATCCTAAAGAAGGATATCTTTTTGAATGAAACAGATTTTCTCCACTACAAAAATTCTTTTCAATTCAGCATATTTTTTAATTGCAAAGGAGCATCTGTTATTTTGATGTTATGAATTTTTTTCAGTGTATCTAAAAACCTTTATACTTGTAACACCTTGTACCACCCAAGATTTTAAGGAAAAATGCTAAAACTTTGTTTCACAAGATCAATCATTTATATTGACTGTAATGTTTATGGTTGTTTTAATTAGTTTTGTAGTTGTTGTTGTTGTTGTTGTTGTTGTTGTTGTTGTTGTTGTTGTTGTTGTTTTTAAGTTTTATAGTTGTTTTTGTAGAATTTCACATGCTGGTTTGTTCCCCAAAGAGTAGACTAACTTAAGAGTGGCAGGGGTATGGAGGAAAAGTACTAAGCCACCTGTTTGATAGAGGGCCCAAAAGAGACGGAAACATTAGTTATATTCATCCTGCCGTAATATGTCATTCATCCCTCATGTAGCTGCACTACATATGGTGCTGCTGTCATCTGACACTAAAGAGTGGGCTTGAAATATAAAGTCATTCTAAAAATAGTGCCTTGGACAAAGGTGAGCTATGTTTAATTGTATTACAGTTAATGATGGTGTGTTAGTAAAAAACTAAATGGATTGAATTTGACCAAATTATATTGATCAAGATATAAGGCTCTTCAGCCCATGTTGCATTTTTGGACCAAGTACCCCCATCTGGAGGGGAGAAGCTGGAATTCACAGTTCAAAGGGTGAGTGTCATCATTTAAAATAGAAGAAGCAATTCTCTGTAGCTGTCTGGCATACTAGGATATTGGGGAAAGCTGATTCTCTCCAATCAGTCGAGAGGACCACTTGACTATTTGGTTTATGGCATTCTTCTCTTTTAGGGATATGTGACCACACCATGACATCAAAGAAAATGATAAAACCGATTCAATAAAAGCATGATAAAACATGGTCGCAGTCAATATAAAAGCGCGAGAGCTTCCCTAGACAGTGCAAACGCTGTTGACCCTGCGAATTGCATAGGGTCCAAGATGTGTTTAGTCTGCCTTAAAATGTCAGTCCTGACCAGTTTTTCAAAGATTTTCAGGAAAACTGATGTAAGAGTGACTGGTCTGAAGTCTCCAACAGCTCTCCTGCAGTTAGATTTTGGGACAGGAACTACTACTGCGTCTTTCCAGGTGATGGGTACATGCTGTGTGTGTTTGTGTTTGTTTGTGTTTAGTAGAGCTGGAAAAAAATGAAACAGTGCACTGAAATAAATTTTTTTCTCAATTCAGCAGTGATTCAGAAAATCTTGACATCAATTATTTTAATTGTAATGAAGCCTCACTCCTGTTGGGGATACTGTGAGTGGTGCTGTACTGTAATTTGCATTGTAAGGAGGTCCCACTTGACCAAACAACATCTATTGTTTATCAAACAAAATAGTAACAGTGGCAGGTTGTAATGTCTTAAAGTCAGCGTATACAATATCACACATACCGCCACTCTCTCTGCTGACTTTTGATGATGGCTTCCTTCACATCTGCATACAGCTTTGGAACAATGACCTCTGCTATGTTTTTTTACGTTGAAATTGTGAAGCATAGTTCCAGTGTGTGCACCATCTTCTTATTGCCCTTGCTTTGGAAAACACTATACAAGCACAGCACCTCACGGATGAAGATTTCCATAGACTCTGTTATCATTCATGCCTACATAGAGCTTGACCGTTGCTTGTAGACAAACAATTTGTCAAGCTGAAATTTTTTAGCACATACTGTACTGTTAATGTTTTTTCCTTTGTTCATTAAAGCATAATACACCGGTAAAATACATTTAAGAGTCAGTTTTTCTAAACCAATACATATAATGCACACATTATTATTAAACAAATATCAGAAGGTACTGTATTGTAAAACAGTTTTGGTATTTTACCTCTTTACACTACCACAATGGATTTGAAATAAGGGAATGCACAAAAATGCTTTAAACTCATTGTCTGTTGTCATTTTGGTATATTTCACTACCATGTTATATCTGGAAATATATGTGTAGACACAGTTGAGTCATTCTCTTTTCCCAAGGTCCATCCTTTCTAAGGAGCTTTACTAGTCTACCGTGCCTTCTGTGGTTGTCATGGTAACAAGCCTACTTAATGTGCTCTGTATTGAGATGCTGTAAACCTTGCCAAGGTCCCTTCATGCATCTGCAGTGCTTTTGCTTTACATGGGGTATGGTGGAGACTCATCTCTCTGACAATTGATCTGGCAGATGCTGTGCGATGTTACATTCAGTTTTATTAACTTATAAAGTCAAAAAATGAACAAGTGTTATTAAATAATCAGTCTATATGAGAATTTCCCTCAGAAGAGTAAAAGCATTTGGTTTGCCATGATTTCAAACCACATAATCCTGGTTTCAGAATGTGAATAAACCCTGAGAAGGCAGTCAGACTAAAAAAAACTAGTGTTCAAAATCAACGGAGGGCTGCGGCTGCACTGGTCGGGATGTATTGTTTCAGGTACAGGTAAGACAGTGAAATATAATTCAGAAAGTTGAGGAATAGAAACAGATCCATCAGTTTAAAGATATCTCCAACACCAAATATTCTACATAGGTTTATAATACTCTGGGACTTTTACAGGTGAAGTTATCTAGATAGCATTTTTTTTACCTTTCACTGTCAATTTTGTTATGTTAAAACTAGAAATATAGTGTTCATGTTGCAGAATAAAAGACCAGAGCAATGTTTCTGGACATTGTTGTTTTCCAGCAGAAATTTGAATTTGGCTCAGCTCTTTTGCCTGTCAACCCAGCATTTTTTTTTCATAGTTCTTTCTGCTGCACTGTTGTGCATCAATGCACTGGCCTTATTCAAGTGAAGCAGAGGTCTGTATTTTTTCATGCAGAGGAAATCCATCTACATGCTAACATATTTGGATATGCCTGTATATATAGGCAAAGAACTTGGACAGAAATTGGGATGCTGTGCCATGTAAACATTTAAGGCAAGTTTTTGATTACATCTGCTATCATGCCTTCTAAACTCTAAGTTATGTAGTAAAAACTTCAAAAACATTTTAATATTGATAGATTAATGGTGATCTTAAGCAAAAGTGAAAGCTCGTCATTGTTAATGTTGACCATAAATTTAATTTTGCTCTTTTTTTTGTTGTTGTTGAAGATCAAAAGAAGGAGCTGTTATAAATCCAGTGATAAATGCAACATGCGTGAAGCCAAGAACCAGATTTGATTCGACTTCAGCTGTTGAGTCCAATCAGACTATTTAGATTTGATCGATTTCATAAATGTGGAGATGTTGAGGACAAGCCTGCACTTACATGGATAATATAGAAACTGGGACAATTTTATAATTGTGTGAAAAAAAATGAATGACTTAGTTGCTGTTCCACATTGTTGCCACGTTTCCTTAATATGATAAAAACTGGACTATTAGTGTGCATGTAAATACATTTTCTGCCAGCAGTGTTCTACCTTATGCTTCAGAATGTTCTAGGATCAGTTTAGTGCCAAAGAGAGACAAAAATGTAATGGAAAATACAAAATTTTCAAAATATTATTCAGCCTGTATGTTTTAAGCTGCCAGCTGCTTGTTACCACTGAAGGCTGGAAATGTGATATGTATAGACAGACAAAAATAGAGCTGCACACACACTCACTATCATGTTTTGCTTGCACACAAAATGTGCTTCCCTCAGACTGTGCGTGTGTGTGCTTGTGTGTGCGCTTGTGCCTGCGTGCGCTTATGCGTGCATGCATGCCTGCCTGCGTTTCCTTGTGCGTGCGTGCGTGTGTGTGTGTGTGTGTGTGTGGTTTTGTGTAAGGGAGGGGAAGTGAGAGAAGTCATGTTTCTCACCTCTAATCTCTCATCTCTCTCTCAGACTGACCATGTTATGTAACCATAAATTGCAGCAGCACCCACCCCTGCTTCACATACATACAAACATGCACTTGCCCACTGTCGTGACTTGTTCTGTTGTATTGTTCATTGCTCTTGACTGATTGACTCCTATCAGGCAGTAAAATAGAAAATAAGAAGTGATAGTAAAGAAGTGGTTGTTAAGAAACTTCACAATGAGAAATTTACCTGTCAACAGGGTTACTTCTGCACTAGATTCACACCAGCACACAGATTTAAAGAGGAAACATCAAAACCAATGCTGCCTGGCTTTGTGTTGTATGTGCTGTAACAGCTGAGCTCAGGCCGCAGGCTGACAGATCAACAGAGTGCGTGCGTGTGCGTGTGCGTGCGTGTGCGTGCGTGTGCGTGCGTGTGCTTGCGTGCGTGTGTGTGAGAAAGAGGAAACATCAAAGTGGAGTGTACTGCCTTTGTACTGTCAGCCTTCCTCTACTCATTAATTTATTCATCACTCTGGAGCACTCTTTTTTTTCTCATACTATATCTCTTTCTCCTCCATCCCACTCTCCCTTGCTTGATAAAGGCTTTGCTTGAGCTTTTCTTCCATCTAATTTTATTCATGCAATTATTCATCTCTCTTTATTCCTGTATTTCCTTCTCTTTGTGTCAGTAATGTCACATTTGTCTTATAGTGTTCTGTTATTAACTCTGCACTCCATAATGCATTATACATGTGTTGTTTATCATGTACATAATTTCAGAGGTGATGAATTCTACAATTGCTTCACTACATCAATTTCTGATGTTAGGTTTAGACCAGATTCCTCACACTCACCTGTTTTACGTACATAATGTCATTGTGTAACTGATGTTGTGACTTGCTGACCCTCTTGTGTGTTTTGTTTGTGCAGGCGTTTAAGCCAGTGGTGGGGCAGAGCCTGTTGTCATCAGTAACCGCAGTGGAATTCTTGTTGGACAGACAGTTGGACTTCCTGTCGGATCATTCAGCCTATCAACCATATCAGGTAATAATCACACTCACATGCCAAAATAAACCAAATGATCATCAAGTGTTTTAGTGAAATTGCTGTTAAACTACTAGTTTTTGTTCAATAGAATAGAGAAAGAAATAGAGAAACTTTTTTTCCAAATTAAGGTAAATTGCTGAGAATAAGATGAGAATATAGATACCATTCATATCAGCATGATTAATATGAAGCTATAAAACGTGGCAGTTCGCTTAACTTAGATTAAGAGCTGGGAACAAGAGGAAACCAGTTGCCTGGCTCCGTCCAAAAGTAGTAACATTCACCTACGAACACCTGTAAAGCCACAAATTTAGCTATTTTTTTCTATAATTTTTCTTATTTAAAAAGGTGCAAAATTTTGCCATATTTACAGTTTATTAAATTTTACTTTTATGGTTTAAACTAGCTGGATATCTCTGTTAAAACAATGAAAAAACAAAAGACATAGCTTTATTATGCAGTAAGGTAGAGTTGGATCATTCCATTTGTTCATTTATTGTTAATTAGCCACCAATGTAGATTACAATTTATGAGTGTGAGTGAGGCAGAAATGTTGACAGATGAGGCACTGTATTAAAGTTTTATCTATGTGCGCTATTTTAAATGGATATGACACTGACATAATTTAATGTGAATGAAGCCTGCATGTGCAGCTGCAGTCTGTCCTCTGAGTAGTTTTACACGACTGTTGCTAGTGACTCATACATTACACACATATGTTCACACACAAAATACTGACTGACTCGTGGACACAGAATAGATACTTAAGCTTCACTACCGGCAGTAATGTACTGCATACTTCTGTTAGTTGGATGTTTTTGATGAGTGTGTGCTGTGTGTGTGTGAGTACTCTGCATGTGAACACAGCTTGTGGTATTGTACTAGCTGGAACACTGTGTTCCACTCAGTGGAAACCAGATGAGAAGACTGTGTTCTGCACTCTCACCATCAGTCATTAGTTTGTTTAAATACCAAGAGGGAGCCTCTGTTTTTGTTTTTACCATTGTTTGCAGCCAATCAGAAGTCAGATCCACTCATTGCTGTGTCCTCTGGTGACTCATGCTTTCAATCTGTGCAGTAGTTTCTGTGGCTGTCCGCTGCGGCCAGTGCTCTGACTTTGGTATAGTCAGCTACCGCAAATACTTCAGACAGATATAATTGTATCACATTGTATTCTGGTGGTAGTGATACTCTGTAGCTGGCACAAAAGTAATTTCCAAGTTTGAGTTTTGTAAATTTTCTTTAGTTACAAAAAACCTGTTAAAGAAAATCATTGGCCATTGCAAAATGTCGTCCCTTAGTAAATGATGGGAGGGGAAAAGGGACAACAGTAGACAGTGTAACTCTTGAGGGCTCAATGGAATATTGTTTCACAGTAGCCTTAAATTTTACTCCAAAATGGCATTATAAGATCTAAAAGGCCACAATTAATAGTATAAGTGTCTGGGCTCTGTCCTAGATGAAAAACCTAATTTTGATGTAAACATAGATGTTGTATGTAAAAAGGAAAACATGATGCCTGTTTGTTTTAAGAAAGTTCCTGAGTTTTAATGTTGACATGACTGAAATGAAAATGTTCTTCTCTGCATTTATTGAGATGATATTCTTTTTAATATTACCTATCTTGGAAGTCTTAGCTTTGAAAATAACAACAAAATGGAAAACATGAGTGTGCACTGTAAGATTATTGGTGTTACCCTTAATAACCTTTAGCATCTTTATGAAGAGAGGGTCATCTCAAAGGCTTTGACCTGTGTTTTAGACTCTGAGCATCCCTTGCATGTCGACCTCCAGATGCCTCCATTAGGACAGAGGTGTCGCCTCTCAGCACTAAGCAGCACTAAGAGGTACAGATTGTACTTTGTTTTATCTGCCGAACCAAAGAGCTCTGGCATAATGCTTCCTCAGGGTGTGACTTTGTAAAGCATGCTGATCTCAAGGAGGTGAAATTGGTGCTGTGTTAAGAGAGTTTAATTCTTGCTTAGGAAGCTAATAAGCTTTGTGTAATTTTCTATCAGGTCATTGTAAAATTGCAAGTCAGCACTGTTTGAGAGGATTGGCAACATTTTCTTGGCAAGTGCTTTTGTAATGTATTAACTGGTATGCCATGAAATTATCAATTTTTTGCTGTGGTAGCCTTATGATGGATAGTGAACAGACAGGACGAGACACTGTCAGCCCTCAGTCATCAGTAGCAGTAACTGCAGCCATCTGAAGTGAAGGAAAGTGGGAGCCTCACGTCTGTACTGGCATTACTGACTGGACCAAAGTACATACACACACATTCAGACTTAGACACACAACACACACAGACAGACTCGAGCAGCAGGTTGGCCCACTAAACAGTGACTTCATTGTACAGTTTATGCCAAACAGATTGTGGCCCCCTCCCTCTCCATTCCTCCTCTTCCTCCCTCCGGTCTTCCTGTCCAACTGGAAAAACAGAGAGAGGAGTGGCCACAACTTCAGTGCTCTGAGTGTGTGAGAGAGAGAGTCAGAATGTTTTTACTACTCTGTGGGGTTCAAAGGTCTCCAGTAGAATAGGCAGCTCTGTGCAGGCATGGGTGACTAAAGAATGGAGGAATCTATGTGTAATGTATTTCTGTGCACTTGTACTTGCAACATAATGAGGACAAGAATGAGATTAGTACGGACATTTTGTCCAGTCTTTGCAACTTCAGAAGGCTGTTTGAAAGTTAAGACTTGGTTTTAAGAGTTAGGTAAAAATTCTGCTCAAGTTAAGATTAGATCTAGGCATCAAGTTGTCATGGTTAAAGTTTATTGTAAGGACTAGGGAATCCGTTTTCTCAACAAGGTTCTCATTAGCATAGAAGCACAAATAAGTATGTGTGTGTGGGTGTGTGTATTGCTAGAAAGTACTGTGTTGAGTTTGAGGGACAGGAAGTGGAGAATAAAACTGATAGTGCTGACTCAAGTGTTTGACCAAACTATAAACGCAGCTTAGTAACAGAAATGTGGGTTTTTCACAGCACACTGCCTGTGCCAGCAGAAGTTTTCAGTATGTTAGTGCACTTTGCAGATTGAGATGTTTTTGTCCTTCAAAACAACAGTGTCAGTAGTTCAAATCAGATGACTGTGTAGTAGGGCTGGGCGATATGACCTCAAATCAATATCACCATAAATTGGGCAGTTTTACCTCGATAACGATAAATGCA
>JAPZDZ010000014.1:19078886-19108280 GCA_029783805.1 Acanthurus tennentii
ATGAGCAAGCACTTGGCGACAGTGGTGAGGAAAAACTGCCTTTTAACAGGCAGAAACCTTGGACAGATCCAGACTCAATTATATACAGTATAATATGCCAAAGGAACTCTTGAGATGAAATCGACTGAATCTTGGAAATACAATTAGAAGTACCTTGCTGCTCTCACAAAGTCAGTGCGTTTAGACAGTCATGCGTTTTTTGTTGCGTTGTCTCAGTACAATTGACACAACAAATGTCTTGACATTTGATGTCAGATGTCATGACAATTTGGCATTTGTTGAAGAAAAACTTTGCCTGTCTCAAATTATTAACCATGAAAGTCAGCAAACACTGCCGCATCTTCCCTGTGACTGACATCCTTTGGTTCGAGATCAGATGAGTTACTTCAACAGTAAGTAAAATCCCACTCACCATTGGCCATCAAAAAAACTTGCTCTTTTTAAAGCTAAAAAGTGGAGGATGAAAAAAAAATGGTTCACAATCCAATCTGCAAGAGAGAGGCAATGTGAAACATATTACTGTTGTAAGACTTTTTCACTCTGCTGTATGCAAAATATGCACTGGCAGTGTACGTTTGTTTTTTTTACTTTTTCTGTCATTTTATGCATCAGACAAAATTTTTCTACCAGACTGTTTATCAAGAAAAAATGCCCAGCATTTACAGTTTATTATTTCTTTTACCCAGTTTCCTGATAGCTGGCTCCTACCTTAATAAGTGATTGAAGAAAATGAAATTTTAAGATGTTGATGTGAAGCTTAGTAGAATGGTCTTAAAGAGGGAAAACCATTACAGTACAGCTTTCCAATGCACTTATTCTGGGGCTCACACTTGTGAATACTTGCTTCTTGTAAATAATTGTGTGGCATTAAAATTCGTGACATTGAAGTGTGTAAATTATTATTACCACTCCAATTTACGTAGAACAGCGAAATTGAATACTCACGTATCCCAATAAACACTCCAGTTTATAAGGGCCGTCTATATAAAGTGTTCTTATAGAGATATTTAACATTATATGCATTATAGAGGCTAATGAGGCTATAGTTTGTGTTGTGTGAATTGTATTGAGTTATACTAAAAAGTATTTCATATGTCTAATCTACTGAAATTTAATATGAGGTGCCTTAAAATTGAAAGAAATAGCTCTTATTACTGATGTCTAGCAGATGATGTCACAGCAGCAGAAATTTGTTTTATTTGTTTGCCTGCTAGCATGTTCATTAATTGAATGTGACTTTTCGTGATTAATTGAATGTGTTTATTAATTGAATGTGAACGTGAATTGAATGTGAAGTGGCTTGGTTCATGTGAGCTTTTATCCAATATCAAAATTTCCTCTGTTATATATAGATTTGCCAATTTCGGTGTTAAGCTTCTTTCTTTTTATTGATGTCACTGTTCATGGACAACAACAGTTAAACACAAGTGATGGAGACACTTAAGTAAATGACAATGTGAGAGTATTTTATTTTTTTAATTTTAAGTTCTATGGACTCTACATGTTCTAATGAATGTTGACTCTCATATGTTAAAATTTTAAATTTAAATATATATGTCTTCTGTAAAGCTAGCTTTCAAGCTAAGATGAGGGAAATGGTTGGTACAGTGTTTATTGGATTACTTATGCCTTTCATTATGGCAGTAGTTGCTAAGTTTGTGACATAAACTCGAGACTCTGACAATGCAATACAAGTCACTTGCAGGAGGAACTAAAACCTCAAAAAATGTCCCTACAGCTAAATAAATACCTGCTACTCAGGTCTCAGTGAAAGTCAATTCATTAGACTGCATTGTTTTTGGTCAGGCTAAGCAAATAAACTGACAACTAAATACAGTTTAAATCCCATGATCACTACATAAACTGTAAGAGTCACTAAAAAAGGATGTATTGCAGATCTAGACTGCTTTAAACTCTAGAGATGTACTTAATACACGCATGACCAAGTATATACATTCATAGTAATGTTTGTAATTCACAGGTGTTAGGTGTGCCCATTTGAGTTAACATACGAGTTTGTTCATTCTTATAGAGTCATTACACACGAGCCCAAGCCAACAGCCCCCGCCCCATCATGACTTCATCAGGTCCCAACTCAAAAAGTATGCTGGCCTCTCAGCAGCAGAACCAGTCCCAGCAAAGCCAGCAGCCAGCCAGCCAGTCACACAACTCACCTGGTGGAAGTGGACGGGAGCAGAGAGAGCAGCGCAACTCACGCTCATCAAGAAGGAAAGGATCAGATAGCAGTGTTCCAGAGGAGGACAAAGACAGGAGAGAAGAGACCACTGGGAGAGGTGAGGACAGTCAGCATTAAACATTTGCTTGACTTAAAAAGCATTTCATATGCTTTTTAAGGCAATTTGTTTTTTTTTTAATGACTAAGTTATTAGTCTTAAAAAATATTAAAGTATTAGCTTCTTTTATATATTCATTAAGATTCCAAAAAATGACACAAAACAATTTACTTTATCAATATATAATTATCAACCTGGGGTTTTTATTTTTCTTCCTATACATGTTTTAATGCTATGCTTAACAGTAGTTCCATGTTGAGAAGTCATAAGTCTCCAGTTAGCTCTTGCTGTCCTAGGTTCTTTAATGCTCCCAGCAGTATGTCTCAGTGGGCACCATTAAAATCAACTCAAATGGTTAAACATAGTAATTGGAAACACAGTCTTGGAATCAAATGATGAGATGGCAGGGGGTCTAGAGAGTAAAACAAACTTGTAGGAAAACAGAAAGTAGCAGCACACATTAGCTAATGCATTGGCATTATTAGACTGTTTATAATGACAATTGCAAGAAACAAAAACATCAAAAAATATATTATGCCGCTAACCTACTACTAGGATATGGCAGACATCCTGATGTGTGAATATAGTCCACACACAAGAGTGTGTCTTGTTACATGTTCTCAATCTATGAAGTTTTATTAAGATGAAAGATTTGTGTTTTCTAAATTTTATATGAATAGCTACATTAAACATATTCGTTATTTAAAAGAAGTTTAAAAGGTTGAATATTTGTCACCCGCTGTAATATGTGCTATCATTTGTTATTTTCACTGGTGAATAAAGGTAATCAAACCTGGATTTTAGTATCAAAATTTACTTCTTAGCTTGTTTTTTCTTTTGTGCAGACTCCAAGTCAAAAGCCAAACAGGTGGTAAACAAACGCAGGAAGAATGAGGAAGATGAGAAGAAGGCAGGTCTAAAGAGGCTGAAGACTGATATGACCTCTGATTTGTCAGAGAGCAGTGACTCTGAAAACCCACACAAGAGGACAGCCCATTCCTCATGCTCCTCCTCCTCCTCATCGTCTTCGTCGTCCTCCTCCTCCTCCTCTTCCTCCTCCTCGGAGCCAAACTCTGAGAATGAGCTTAAGACTCGTAGCAGTGATGTAAAACAGATTGGGGTCTCCAAAAAGGAGGAAGAAGAGAAGCAGCTGATGCAGGGCACCAAAATCAGTGATTCTTCTTCACTCATTGGTCGCCTGTCCCCGTGGGTGGAGCTTCAGGCAGCAGAAGACAGCAAGAAAGGTGCTGTTAAGGAAATGGGCAAAATGATAACAAAGGAAGAGGAGGAACTGGTGGCAGTAACACAGATCACCCAGTCTCCACGGCAACAGACACCTCTAATTTCTGACACTGTTCAGGGCAACATCATAGAGAGCAGCAAGAATACTGTAAAAGGTACAGTCTGCTAATGCATGTCAGCTGTAATAAATATAATAATATTTAAAAATAAATGTCATATTCTTAGTGTATAATCTTTTTTTTGTAGCTTCACCTCGATCCCAGACGCCATCATTTTCCCACCTTCATAGCAGCAGTGTGATCGATATCACAGATGATGCCCAGGCAACAGTACATCAGGAGAGTTCAGAGGCAGTGTCAGCACTTCTGGCCTCCCAGAAGGCTGAGTCCACATCCCTCTCACCTTACCTTCCCCTTAACCCATCTCCTGTCTCTTCACCTCCTGTCCCTCCATCTCCCTCTCCATCAGAAGGAGGCCGCAGGACAGAAATTGAGCCTCCTCTGCTGCAGCAACAGCAGGGTATTGTGGGAGGTAGTACGACAGCAGCTAGAAGCTCCAGCAACAAGATAGAATTTGTCCCCTCTGAGGTTATTAGGTGAGAACCAAAGGTTTAATATTGTCTTAAAATATATTTCTTAAAGTTTATGTTCTGCATATTGCATCACATGTTACTTTTGTATGTCTGAATATGTTATGATCTTCTTGGGTCGAAGAATTTGTGCCAGGACCCGAGAAGACTTGCAAAACATCCTCTTTTATTAAAAATATGGAACCAGGATCCATGCAGAACCTGGGAAAAACAAGACCTGAATCAAGCCAGGAACATAGACCAGATAGGCACTGATTTTACAGATAATTGCTGATTAAAATTTAATGTTAATTTTTAATTTGTGAAAACAAATATTATCCTACTAAATGTTGCCCAAACAGAATTCTCCCCTATGTCTGGCCTCTCTGTATGTAATCCCTTCTCCTTAGGTCAAGTAAATAAAAGACACCCAGGTTTTCTGTTGAGTTACATGCTGCAAATCACAACCTGCTCACAGCTCTGAAATCATGATGTCTGATTAAGGCTGTATCCTCTTAGATCCGATAATTTATTACTCACAATGCTGAACAGACACAGCACCCTCAGTGATAGAACAGTGCACCTCCAGAATACCAAAAAAGAGAGAGGGAGTCTGAACCTCTGCAGGTTCTGGATGCTTTCTTGTTTTTGGTCTTGTGAAACCCTTAACCCATTAAGACCTCCATCTTACAGGTGTAGCCATTAGAAAGTTTTATGATATTTGATCTCATCATTTGCTTGGAGGTTAAAGAGCAAAGAGCTCTTTTTTCTTTCTTTTTTTTGAGTAAGCTGCTACCTGCAGCTGAATGTTTTTATATCTATTGCTTGTAGGGCACACATTTAAATGTTGCCAGTTGTTACACCTCTGTCCTGCCAGGCTGACTCCGCTTTTTAAGCAGACAGTGGTTTGACACTGTTACTTACTCTCTTATCAGGTCATTGACAGAGAAATAATGATCCCCCATCACGCATTTGTCACCCCACAATCTCTGTCTGTGGTAAAAAAAGACTGAATTTTATATCTTTATATCCCTAAAAAGCCATCTGAAAAAATAAGTATTATTAAAGCTGTAGACAACATTGAAATAAAATGCAGAATTAAAAGCTTAACTTGAAGAAAGAGGGCAATTTTCTTCTCTGGTCAAAAGATGCAATGACAGAGGTTAAATAATATAATCTTTTCTAAATATGTACAAATAAAAAGTATGTTGCATTTTGTCTGCAGAAATTAAATCTTTCTCTTTTTCACCAGGCCTGTCACAACAATGGCTGAAAATGTGGTGCCGGTAGAGAAGGAGAAAACTGTCCTTCCTCAACATCATCTTCATCATCATCATCATCAGCAGCAGCAGCAGCAGCAGCAGCACACACAACATCAACATTATACATCTATCCTTCCTGGCATCAAGAGCCCTTCCCTGTCTGAGGAGACAAGAAAACATCCACAGCAACAACAACACCCTCACAAGATGAACACAACTCTTTCTCCTGACTTAGCCAAATCCAAACTCCAACACCCCACTAACTCTCAATGCCAGCCTTACCCCAACACAAACCAAGTCGACCCTATCAAGGCTAAACCCCACCCTGGCTTGTTAGATATTTCCAAACCTAAACCCAACACCTCACCGGAAGTCTCCAAACATAAAATGCAGAGGTTCTCTGATACCTCCCCACCGCCAGCAGGCCGTTTGTCCACTAAAGTAGAAATAGCAGAACCTCTGCGATCAGGTTTCAAGCCAGTGCCTGCACGGTCAGAGTCAGGTGGTGTCAGCACAAGCAGCAGCACTAAGAGCCCTCTGATCATTGATAAGAACGAGACCTTCACTGTTTACAGGGACCCAGCACTGGTTCGCCCAGACTCAGAGAACTCTGCCTCTGCTACTGTGTCCTCCAACCATGTGGCAGCCTATCTCCATCCCCACTTACATACCCTCCACTCTCCCTCCCCACACTCTCCCTGCCTTACCCCTGCATCTCATCCCCACGCTGCCTCCCACCTCCTTGCCCCCCCTCACACTTCTGCCCTTCCTCACCCTCACCTTTTACCCCCTGGGGTGCTTCCAGCAATGCCTCCACCAACAGCATCTCTTCTTGGGGGCCACCCTCGGCTTGACTCTCCAGGGGGATTGGGCCACCTCACCCTTCCACACCCAGCAGCTACACACCAGCAGCCGTTTTTACAGGTCAGATTCCAGATACATAGACACAGTTTAAAGCCACACTATCAAGAACTCTAGTGTAAAATCCATCTCTTGTGCTTGAGTTTGTGGGGGGACAGAAAGGGTTGAGTAAAACATTTTGCTTCTTCTCCAAATGTATCCATTGAAGATAGGTCAGTTTAAAGCTGGGGATTATTTACATAATTTTCCCAATAGAATATACTCATAATTTTTTTTGCTTTCAGGGTCAGGGCCCACCTCCACCTCCTCTGCTAGCCCAGGCTCACAGCGGGGCAGCAGGGCTGGGCCTATACCCCATCCTCTGGCAGTACCCCAATGGAACACAAACCTCCTACCCTCAAGGACTCAACCTGCCCCCAACAGCTAAGTGGGTCCACCCTGAAAATCCTGTTACCGGGAATTCTGAGGCCTCTCTTAGGAGGGTAGGTATATATATAGTGGCCTGTATTTCTGTGTGCTGTAAAGGAATTGTGTATGCACATGTGATTGTGAGTCTTTGCTTGATAGTTAGTAAACTGTTTGTGAACAAGGTGAACAGCAGAGGATGGATTCAGAAGAGGTTGGGCAGGGTGAAGAAGTAAATAAGCAATGATGAAAGATTTTGGAAAAAATGATTTACTTTCATCAGTGTAACTGATAAATCTTATTGGATGTAAAAACTATTTGGCTTAACCCATGCAACCTTGCTAAGTATTGTGTATTGGGTTAGATGGCAATCCCAAATACTGATCCTCCTAAAGGGAGCAACTTTTGTAGTTACTTTGTAGCAACTTATTGCAGTTTGCTGGTAATGAGAGCACTTTATGATGACATTCACTCAATGAAACTGTCTAGAGTATGTCCATTAACACTGAATCAACAACTGAGCCTATGAACACAAAGAAAAGAATTGTGTTTGATATGTTGCATTCTCCCAGTCCGTGTAACAATTCCCCAATTACAACAGTTGGTAAAAGTAGCACTGTCAGGATACAAGATTCAGACAAGACTATAATCATCTTTAATATTGAAACTAATTGAATGATGTGTGCAGTTTTTTTGAGATTTTTTTTAGTTACAAGTTCAGACAGCACCCCTCCACATCAGGTGCATCCGCAGAGACCCTTTAGTACAGAAAATTCTTCCACCTAAGCTATGAAGGATAAAATGAGCAAAGCATAAGTAGAAGATTGTTTGCAAGCTATTAAAAGATTGCTATTGTTAAGTCACCTTCATTTAGAAATGCAAAGTGCATAACTGATTATGAAGTATTTTGATTTTTCTGTCATTTGTTTTGTTACATTTCTTGTTTTTGTTTAGTAATTTGTTTAGTTTGTAATTATTCTTGTTGATCATTCTATAAAACAGTAATTTATTTTTATAATTAAGGAGAAAGGAAACCATCCTGACACTGCTAATTAATACAGCTTACTGTTGTCACAGTTCCAGTATATGCCAAAAAAAAGAGGGAAATTTTGGTGTCAATATATTTCTCCTTCTTTTATACAGAAAAAAGGTGTAATCAAAACCAAGATTGGATAAGAACTGGATTTGATAAATGGAAAAATATTAATATATTAAAAGCAAAAAATGGGCACGACAATTTTAATTAGATTGACTTATATGAGTAAAGGGTTTCCAGCTTTGTTTTTGAAAATGTCCTTTTCAGTAAAGTCAATGTGGCTGCTGCCATAGTGTCCCAGTGGCTAAATTATTGACCATGGAAGGCTTCCAAGATTTATCCTCACATGACATCATCACTGCAGTTTTATCTTAAAAGAGAATGGTTGAAATAAATCCTTTTAAACAGGCCTGTACACTTGCTAGGTCTGTCCTTTTATTGGCTAGGTTTAGTGTCACCTGTATCAGCAGTCTTTGTCTCTTGCTTGTATAGGCTGTGTAAGGGACAATACACAACAAGTTTGGTGATTTTAAGCCTCTTGTTATCTCATTTTATGTGTGTACAGGTAGTAGTAGATTATCCCTCTTATACCAGTCAGAACTAAGTGTTAATTGTGAAAGACAGAGAAGGATGTCACACTCCCTGTCTGTGTATTCCAATCTGAGCTTCTTGGCAGGGCTGTCTGAGTGCATCTCCATGCCCATCCCCATTTGTCTCTCTATGTTGACTAAATGTATGATTGAGTTTCTCCATGTCTCCACACATCTCTTTTGATGATGTATGGAGACTGGTCCCAAAATTTAAGTTGTAAGCTGTGGGTGTTAATATGACTTTTTTTGTTTCTTTTTTTCCTAACTTTGAGGAAACAAAGTGGTTTTGGTCTCAGATGCTCGGGATTTTAGTGGTGACCTACTACATAAATGTCCAGCATAGAGTTTTTAAATGATCATGCAAGTTTATGGTGACAGACCTAAAACGTAGGCCTGGGCGATAAACCGAAATGTACTACGATAACCGACGTCATTTTGCCCATGTCGGTAAATTTGGTGTTTTAATTAAAAAAGAAAATAAGTCTTTTTTTGTCTGTTTTGACTGTATGTGCTGGTAGGCTATGTTCATTCCCCTTTAAGACGAGGTGCAGCGTGTATTGTCACGTGACTCCACCCATCCAGTCTGAACAAGAAGGGAAACAGACAATGAGGAAATGGTTGTTGGTTCAAATGAAGAAGCGTCGATTACGTCGATTTTTTTTTCCAAGAGCCGGCGGCATGTGTCAGAGTTGTAAACAAGCGCTCCAAGGCTTCTCCCTTATCCTATGACAAAGCGCCTTCTGGTCACGTGATCCATGGCACGCAGAAACAAATAGTTGAGTTGAAAGTTTCTGAGGAGGGACTGCCGCGTTGCTGAAATAAGGTCAATCTCAAGGAAAACTCAGTGAACAAATGAACGCAAAATGGATGTTGCTGAAAGCCCAGGTAGAAAAAAATCGTGATTTCATTTCAAAGCTAGAAAATCAAGATTCATATTTTTTCCTGAATCATGCAGGCCTATGATATACAGTGGTCAGAGATTTATCGTGCATTTATCGTTATCGAGGTAAAACTGCCCAATTTATCGTGATACTGATTTGAGGTCATATCGCCCAGCCCTACTAAAACACTTTACTTTTTTAGCACCATGACATTAATGACTACTGTTTCAGTGTTGAGTTACATTGTGGTTTATCATTGTATTTATGTTGTATCTCTGTGTGTGTCATGTGTGCAGAACACAGCCAGTCCATGGCTGCACCAGCCTGCAGGTAGTACTGGTGATGGTCTTGGTTTGCTGAGTCATGTTCCTGTTCGGCCAGCTAGTGCTGATGCCCACCGACCCCCTGTCAAGATCAACACACACAACAGTCCTCCGCTTTCAAAGGCCAGCCTGGACATTCACAAAGAGTGAGTAAAAAGATCAGTTGCAAAATTCTCTTACATGCTGTATATGTTTTAAATGCAATGTACCAACAATCTTACACCAACAAAAAATGACTAAAGGACCAATTTCTTCAAATTTATGTTTTACTTCAAAGTTTTAATGGTCAAATACAATACTAGGATCAAGATTTATGGTTCTCTCAGTTTTAATGATCTGTTTTGAAATATGTAGACTTTTTGTTGAGAGCTATCATGGCTTATTATGTAAGATCTGACCTTGTAAAAGACAGGCAAGAACAGCATGAATAAACTTGAGTAAATCAGCTTCTTTACAAAGTAGTCTGTGGATATTTATTTTTAAAACGATGTGGTATATAATGACTTGTTTAATGTCTGACTTGTCTCTGTTAGAGATGTGGATAAGAAAAGCTTTGTGGACCCAATAAGGACATTGACATTGGCCCAGCTAAAGCAGGAGCAGGCTGATGGAAGTCGTCCTCCTACAGGGAAAGACATCCACCTACACCGCCACTACCTTGACCCCCACAGCAAGGCTCGCCTTGCAAATACACAGGTAATTTATTACATTTTGTGAAAATCTAATTGATAATAGATAAATGAATTTAATTATAGCACTTGTATCTTATATCAGCTGATTCCTTAATAAATAAGCCAGGATAAATAATTATTTTGGGTTCACAAATATTTGTACAAACAGAATGGATAAAAATAACACCTATGTGAACTACATCAATCAAAATCAAAATGAAGCATGGGCATTTACACGTGCATCAAATTTACTGTGCACAAGTATGATGTCTTGTTGATGTATCAAAATTGTATCTGTCTGTACAGTGGCATGAGGTTAAAACAATTTGTTTATGTATAAATGAAATTGCCACAAAATATACTAGAAGTGCTGCAATCTGTCTGAAAACTAGAGAAACAATTCTCAAGTGTGTGTGTGTGTGTGTGTGTGTGTGTGTGTGTGTGTTTCTTTTTATCCAGGACGCTGTTCAAGCAGCAGACAGAGCCAGTAAGTACAAAGAGGAGAATCGCCAAATCCTGAAAGAAAGCATCGAGGTTGCACCATTCACAGCTAAGATTCAGCGCTCCAGTGACCCAGGGATGGACAGGGACAGAGACAGATGCAGGGATCCAGCCTTTCCTGTCCGGATACCAGCTCTTACTTCCCCAAGCCCTAAGGCCGGTCATACTCATCCCAACATCATCCAGTCAGAAAAGAGCAACTACTACACAACACTGTCCAACAGTGTTGTGAATGAGCCTCCAAGACTTTACCCCTCTAAGGAGCTCAGCTCTTACTATGAAAAGGTGCCCACCGGTGCTCCAGGGGTTGTGGCCAGTGCCGGGGCTACTGTCCCGAATCAGGGAGCTCTGTCCCTGGGCAGCTACAGCTCGAAAGCCTCCCTCTCAAAGCCCCCTCCTCTCATTAAGCACCAGCCAGAGGGAGGAGAGGGTTTAGCAGGCAAAATCACTGAACAGCTCAGCCAGCAGGTGACGCTTGTCCAACAGCAACATCAGCACCACACAGTTGCAGACAGGATAGAACGCCGCAGCCCTGCTATTTCTCCTTCCTCCTCTACATCTTCCTCCTTCTCTACAGCCCTCAATCACCATCATCACCATCATCACCACCAACAGCAGCAGCAACACCAGCTCAGGGCAATGCCATCTCTCCATCGAGCACCTGTCTTCCATCCACCCACACAGCATGCGCTGGAACGCAAAGAGGCAGCAGAACGAGAAAAGGAAAGAGAACGGGAAAGGGAGAGGGAGAGAGCTGGTAACATTGGACGTCTGTCTCCTCCAACCCTCACACCCATCCAGCCAGTAAGCTTAGCAGGAGCTGGTTTCAAAACATTAGCAGAGCAGCAGAAACCCCCTACGCTGCTGCCGGAACTCAGGGACGTCAAAGGTCATGAAAACACTGCCGTTGTCACCTCTTTGGCCTCAGCCATCAGTGGGGAGATTATGACTTCACTGACAGAAGGGTGGAGAGGTGGTGAGATGATTCAGGAACGAAGAGGCTCATTCTCTGGAGAGAAAGGAGTGTCAAGGAGCAAGCCCCAAGCTGCAATGGCATCAGTCATTGTGCGTCCTTCGACATCTATTAAGTACGACAGTCTTGTTGGTGCTAACAAATCTGGTGCTATGATCCATAAGGAATTCCCCCAGGGGAGGTTCTACTCATCCAAGTTTCAGGGGGAGTGTCCTAGGGAGAGTGTTAGAGAACCTGGACCTGGTAGGGTTATTCTGCCCAACTCTAACCTGGATGATATGTGTGTCCAATACAAAAAGAATTCTATGCGTGGCATGCAAGGAACTATAGGAGCCAGTACCACAAACACTGTGGAAAGGACTACCATTTCAGCTACATCAGCTTTTAGCACACAAATTAATAGTGGGACATCCATCTCTGAACTGGGCTACTCAGTCTCAACGCGAGGAGAGATATCAGCCAATAAAACTAGTATTAGTAGCTGGGTTCTGAGCCATTCAGGAACAGGAGAGCACCAAGAGGGGTTAGGCTCAGGTACCACATCCCCAGGGGGGTCTCTCCATCCCCCTAGTCCGACAGAAACACCTCAGCCCAGTCCAAGCCTGACCCCAACACCTAGCTCCATTTCTGGCTCCAGTCAGCCTTACTTCTCCTCCTTTGTCCACCATAAAAAACACAAAGCTGCTTTAGCTGCTGCCCAGTCCAGAAACAACTTCTCCACTGCTCCCACATCCATCACAAGTATAAACTCCTGCCTAACTGTGAATTCTGTCGACAGAACACCCATTCATCATTCACCCCCACCATCATCCTCCAGCCAAGTTTCTTCATCCTCAGCCGAAATCAGCAGCAGTGGCAGCTCAGCTAGTGGGAGCACAACACCAGGCAAATCCAGTCCACTCCCTAATGGCCATAGCTCCGGATCCACCACAGGAGGCAGTGGGCATGCCAGTAACTACCACAAGCTGAAGAAAGCCTGGTTAACCCGGCACTCAGAAGAGGACAGGAACACAACTGCCGCTACTGTCTCTTCTGGTATTAAACCAGAGAAACTACCCAGCACCACTACTAGCACAAGTAACACAACAGCTATGACAGAAATGATCAAACCTTGTACAGTCAATCTCAGCGCCTCCACCTCCAGTGAGGTGGAAATGAGTAAAGACAATGGAAGCAAAGTCGAGAGAGAAAAGCAGGCGGAGGAGAAGGTGGGAGGAACAGCAGGAGGAGGGGAGGAGAGGAAAGCAGCTCCCTTATCAAGGCGAGGGAACAAACGGCCATATGAGTCAGGTTCAGAGAGTGGGGGAGATGACTCTGATGCCAGTGAGAGCAAAATGGAGGGCCGAGCTAAGCGTCAGCCAAAACCAACTTACAAGAAGAAACAGAATGATATGGCCAAGAAAAAGGGAGACAATGAGAAGGATGAAGATGACATGAAACCCAATGGAATCTTCAGATCTGCCCGCGAGAAGACTAAACTCAAAATGGCCAGCAGCAGTAAGTCTTGTTGTTGACGTTTCCAGTAGCACTAACAATCTTTTCTACCAGAGAGCTAGCATTAACTCATTTGTGGCAGTTTAATGACACCGCTGGCAATATAGTGTACTTAGTTGTTGTTAACAAATCTCATTGAAAGACATTTATAGTGTGTTAGTTATTCTCTTCCCTTTGGATGCACACACAGTACTTGCAGGTAGAGAACAACCATTGTGTTTTTGACCCTTCAGATAAGATTTGTTGACATTTGTTGAGAAAAATTTTTGAATATTGAATACCAGTAGTTTGATGATATTATCAATATTCAGCCTGATGCAGGATTTGAATATGTGACTCTTAATGAGATGACAAGCTCTATTTTTTTCATACGTCTGTAATGGCCCCCAGATGAAGTAATCAATTAATTTTTATGGCTTGTGAAGAAAAACAAAGATTTTGATGTTCTAATGTCTTTGACAACATATTGATGATAAGTTCTTTGTTAATTTAAAAATAAAATGTGGTACTGTCAATGACTTGATAATTGGCACTCTTGTCAGATGGGATCCCCCGCTCCGTCCTGAAGGACTGGAGAAAAGTGAAGAAGCTGAAACAGACTGGTGAGTCTTTCCTGCAGGATGACTCCTGTTCGGAAATAGGACCCAACCTGCAGAAGTGTCGAGAGTGCAGGGTTGTCCGCAGCAAGAAGGGCGAGGAGCCGGCACATTCCCCCGTCTTCTGTCGCTTCTACTATTTCAGACGGTAAAACTCTCACGACTTTACATTTATTTGCTTCCTGTTCCATTATTCTGATGTTTTCCTTATTTCTAGTAGTTTTTTTTCTGGATTTCTTCACTGTAACTTTTAGTCATGACTATACTTACATTTGTAATCATCTACATCCACTCTCCCAATTCCCCCTCAAAACATGTCTGTGGATCTCCTTTACTCCCTTCCTGCTCTTCAGGGCCTTAGGTTCCCCATAGGATACATTGTTATACATTTACCCTCATCATTGTTCCCTGTAAAGACTTACTTAAGATGCTGCATGAGGAGGATTCATTTTCATTTTCAGAGGATTCATTTTTATCAGACACCCCTCTATAGCTGCAACCAATCAATTTATTCATCCATTCTGATGAATGCCTATGTGATCTCTGATGAAATTACATAGGCAATTCCTACAGTGAGTTCGGGGTCTCCCCTGGGGTCTCTTCCCATGGTCAGACTTTTTGAGGTACTGACTCATATCCCAACCACTTCACACCCCAGTATGTGCAAAAGCTCACAAGCTAAAGAAGCCTCTGCAATCACATTATCTCCTAAAGCAGTGGTGCAATTCTGAGGTTCCCAAAACGGTAACTCTCCTGACGCCAGCTGTGCCTTGACATCTGGTATTATATAAGAAACAAGATTAGTCATAAGGGGCAACCTTGGCAGTCCTGCCCCCACTGAAAATGTGTTTGACTTTGTGCAGACAGTACAGGAACATACAGGAGCCAGATGCCTCATAGCAACAATCATAGTACCTCATACTCCACAGAATACTGTCAAAACTTTTTCTAGGATACAAAACACAAGTTTTCTGGATGGCCAAACTCAGTAACCCCTACCAAAGCCATGCAGAGGTGATGAGCTGAAAGATGGACTCTGCATTGCTCCTCCTTTATCTGCAGTTTGATAATCAGTAAACCACTACCTCTGACTGTAACTCCACAGGTGCTGTAGATTATTAATCACTGTACAGTGTTTACTGCCTATATCTGAGTTTTCATCTACTTGACTTGCACATTTATTGTGGTTCCACAGCAAACATAAACACACTCACCAGCACTTTTACTTCTTTACTATTGAGGACCCTCATTGGCAGAATGCTTGCCCCCTCTCCTACCCTAACCTTGATCATCATGATAAAACAACTAACCCTTGTTATGACAGAAAAGTCCTCACTTTCCATAGTCAGCACAAGCGAATTTACTTGACACATAGACAGTGAAGTTGGATAGACAGCAGCAGCTGCAGTCTGGGGTCTAACAGGGTGAATCTGCCAAAGAGGATTTTCTGCTCTGTAATCTTTTCCTCACTGAGTCGCCACAGAACTGCTGCTGCTATAATCTCTCTCTGTCTCCCCTCCCCTTCTCTGAAACTACACTTTTATATCTCTCTCTCTCTCTCTCTCTCTCTCTCTCTCTCTCTCTCTCTCTCTCTCTCTCTCTCTCTCTCTCTCATCCTTTCTCTCTTTCCATCTCCCTCATCCTGTCTTACCTTTTCTCTGTCTGACCCAGTTGACTGAATTTAATAAACATTCACCTGAGCTGACTGGGTTGTTTAAGGATATCATAGACAGCGGTGGCTTTCAAGAGGCAGCTCATCCTCATATAGAGTGATTTTTTTGTCACCCTCAGCCAGTAATGCATATGCATATACCTTACCAGTTCTGATTTCTAATTAGGATTGGGGTAGATATTGTTATGTAAGCACTACTTGGGAATATACAGACACATCACGATAAAAAAGGATTCTTATATTTATTTAGTATTGTTTGCAGATTTGTGTGCCAAGAGTAAGAATTGCTGGGACAATGTTTTGCAGTCTCTGTGACTACCCATGACTCAAGACTTTTAGAAAGGTTTTAAAAAGTGTGCTTTGTGCCTTGCTCCATATCTCTCCAAATGAAATAATGTCAGATATGGCATATGGCATTATCTATATTGAGCAGCTTATGAGTGATGATGTAAGAAGAATAGGGTTGCTGGATACATCCAGTCATGACTGGCATTAGACTAATTACTTTGTAAATCTACCTTTATTACTATAGAATATTTTACTTTGACTTGCTTATTCATGTTTTTTAAAAACAGCAGCTATCGGTACGCTTGTTACAAGCTGGCATTTTAATCAAGTTGTATGACATTTTTGCAGTTTCTAATTAAGATGCACTAGGAATGCCTTCCTTTTCAAAAGAAATTTAAACAGTATACAAACATGATTTTATGTGGTGCAGTGGATGAAAGAGACTTTTAGTTGTCCCCATCATGCTGTAGAAGTCCAAGGTGTTTCATTGTTTGGGTGACCTTGGTGGACATGAAGGTTGCTTTTAACTGTGTTACCTTTACTGGACCAATGGTGAGCTAGAAACCTGTTTTCCTCCCATTAAGGCTTTCCTACAGTAAAAATGGAGTTATCCGGATGGATGGCTTCTCTTCTCCTGACCAGTTTGATGATGAAGCCCTGGCCCTATGGGACCCTGGAGTCATGGAGGAGAGCCACCTGGACCAAACCACAGCTAAATATATCCTCAGCTACATTGGAGACAAGTTCTGTCAGATGGTTCTGACTGAAAATACTGCAGCTACTTGGGTCAAGAAGGATGGTAAATTGTTTTTAATAATGGCTGACATTTTTTCTAAGTAACTGTAATAGCCTTTTTAAATTGATACAATTTTGTGTGTCTTTTAGCCAAGCTGGCATGGAAGCGAGCAGTAAGAGGGGTGAGGGAGATGTGTGATGCCTGTGAGGCAACACTCTTCAACATCCACTGGGTCTGTCAGAAATGTGGCTTTGTTGTCTGCTTGGACTGCTACAAGGCCAAAGAGAGAAGAAGCTCCAAAGGTCAGCTATTTGTATATTTTAGCACTTGGGAGCCAAATTTGAGGCCAGTCGAGCATCTAGACAGAGTGTTTTTTTCATTCACTCATATCATAGAAGAACCTCTCAAGCCAGTTAACTGTTGCCAGTTGAAACATGGGTTAAACCACCCATTAAAGGCTGCCTCAAGTGTCAAAAAAGTCAAGTTGTCCTGACAGTGCAGCTGGCATTGCCAAAAGTTTATATAGTTTACATGTTAATAAAGTTTTATATATTGTTTATATAATAATTAAAATAACCATCTGACAAAAATTGAAATCCCAAACATAAAATTTGTCTGCAATAATCTGTAATAACTGTAACAAACTAAACAGCACTGACATTGTTAAACTCATTGTTTGGCAGATTTGCAGGCTTATACAGTGTATGTATGTTGATTGTTTGTGTTTAGTTTGGTAGGTTTGTGTGCACCTGTGGATATTATCACAGAATCTCTTTCTATGATCAGATAAAGAATTGTACAGCTGGCTGAAGTGTGTGAAAGGTCAACCCCACGATCACAAACACCTGATGCCAACACAAATCATACCTGGCACAGGTACAGTACACACTACGATCTTTTTGTCTCCCTGCTTACACCATGTGTGTGAGCCATTGGTCCTCTTTATCTCACACCATATGCATGTGTTGTCTTCATATTTTCCATTTGCGTGCCATTTCTTGGACACACATACACACACCAGAGTGCTGGTTAAAGATTTGTAGTGATTTTAGTGGTAGGCAATAACAAAAAGCAACTTTTCTTTTTCTTTCATTTATTTTGGGTAATCCATACTGACTGGGTCACACTCTTTTCAATATAGTCTTGTTTTTTGTTTGTTTGTTTTAAATGTGTTAATTCTAATACATTTTTTTGATGTTTCAGTGCTGACAGAGTTGGTCATATCCATGCACTCTTTGAGAGACAAACACAATATCAAAGCCAGTTGTCCCTGCACCAACAAACAGAACGTTCTCAACAAACTGCCCGCCACCAATGGAGTTTCACAGGTACTATTCCATAACTGATATGTTTCTATCTGAGGACTTGCTGAGGACGTAAGTGATGCTGTAAATGCCTAACATATGTTTATTTCTAGAGGGCCACAGTAGACATTACTCTGGTTGGAAGAGTTACTGAAATGGTATTTGGTCCTGAATACAACAAATTTAACCCACTTATCAGTGTTGTTCTGATGGACTTCACCTAGCTTGCATATTCCTTTAAGATTGCACTGAACAGCTACTATCCTTGATCAGTCTGCACATGATCTGATGAATCCACCTGTAAACAGTTGTGGTATGGATGCTTTAAAGAGCAATATGTTGATACTGGAGCAGAGGAAACATTCAGAATCAACAAATTGCTCAAACACCATACACAAAGATTCAAAGCAACTTATGCATTTGTGTAGACATTAATGTGAGTTGGATTAATAAAATTTTGAATAAATTGGGAAGTTGTTGTGCATGTTGGGCTGGGTAGATGAAGAATTTTTTAAGTAGAGGATCTGAAGGATTAGTGCTTAAATAGATCCCCACTTGCAAAAGGTAGAGCTTGATCACTGTAAAAATTAATTTTTTACACTCTCAGCCTCACGTTCTTTTGCAAAGGGACAAATGCCAAATTGTATAATAAATGAACCTCTGTTAACCTTTAATCCTCTCATTTCCTTGCCAGGTTCTGCAGAATGTCCTGAACCATAGTAACAAGCTGTCTCTGGTGAAAGCTGAGCTAGACACTCAGCAGAACTCTGACCAAGGAGGAACCAAGGCAGAGGCAAATGGAGGAAGTGGTGGAGGAAGCAGTCCAGGCAGTGATGCAGGAAATTCTCCTGTCACTCCACCAGAGTCCCAGTCACCTCTGCACTTCCTGGCTGACTTGGCAGAGCAGAAATCCCGAGAAGAAAAGAAAGGTGAGATGAAAAAAAAAGGGGAAGATAGGGCTGTGAGATGTTTTGAGATAGACTCGATACAGTTGTAATTATTTTATCAGTGCTTCTGTAATGGTTCCTTTTGATTTATACTGTTCCCTGTATAGTTTACTTTAAGAAAGTACGTTGTTGATTAGTAACCAAAGCCTCCCTTCCCTTTCTCTACTAGAAAACAAGGAGTCAGTGCAGCTGGGCAAGTCAGTGAAGGAAGACAAGGAGGGCGACAGCCTGGAAGTCCTACAGCAGTGTAAAACCACCTCCCTGGTGGCTAACAGTACAGAGCAGGGCTCCACACTCAGAGATCTGCTCACCACCACGGCAGGGAAGCTGAAGCTGGGCTCTACTGATGCAGGAATTGCCTTTGCACCTGTCTATTCTACTGCTTCACAGGTACATAGAGTGACATGTTTATGAAGTATTTAAGGATTAAACATTTTTGGTTTGGAATTTAATTAACTCTTCTCATCTTCTTTAGTGCATAAACTATGCATTCCTTGCCCTGATAATGCTGCATATCAAAGATGTGCAATATTATTTGTAAATGTCACTACCTGCTTCAGAGTTTAGCCTCAATTTTTCAAATAGAGATAGATATCAAGTTTAAAATATTAAAGTATTGTTTTCTTTGTTCTACTTCTCTCTAAAGACTGGAAAAGGTGGACGCAGCATGCCCAATATCCTTGATGACATCATTGCTTCTGTGGTAGAGAATAAAATCCCTGCCAGCCGCCAGAACATCACCACCAAACTATCAATCAAGCAAGAGTCTGTCACCCCAGGCAACAATAACAACAGCAACCCTTCCCCTATTGAGGATGCCAAATCAGACAGGAAGAGGGCAGCGCCTGTTACTTCAGAAGTGCCAGAAGAATCAACCAATCAGTATCCTGATATTTCCCACTGCTGGTTAAACAACAAACGTTTACTGTGGCTTAAAGATCACCGCAACCAGAACAACTGGAAGCTGTTCAGAGAGTGCTGGAAACAAGGACAGGTACACACCAGTCTTACTAACAGTAGTAACACTAATAGAAGTTGTAAGAGTACTGCACTAATTGTATCAAGTAAAGTCATTAGTGATGACAGCGGAGATATAAATGGTTTTTTGTTTGTCCAGCCTGTGTTGGTGTCTGGGATACATAAACGACTGAATGTCAGTCTGTGGAAAGCTGAATCCTTCAACCAGGAATTTGCAGACCATCAGGGAGACCTCCTCAACTGTAAAGACCAGGTGGTTTCCAACTCTGGGATCAAGGAATTCTGGGATGGCTTTGAGGATATCACCAGTGAGTTATACCTGGTTTTACTGTTCTTGTTTGAATAATTAGATTGCTGTATACACATATCACCAATGGAAGAGATTGCCAGCATAATCCAGTGAGGAAACAGTGATAATAATAATAATTTTATCTGTTTAGAGCGGCCAAAGTCCAAAGATGGAGAACCGATGGTCTACAGACTGAAGGACTGGCCGTCCGGAGAGGAGTTCATGGCCCTCATGCCCTCAAGGTAAGCATACACACCCTGACCCATTTTTCATTTTTATTTCCACTATGCTGGTAAACCTTCAGCTTACAGCCCCAAATAAAAATACCAACCTCTAATTTGCTAACAACACTAATTGTAATAGAGGTTTTTTCAAGCACATCTTCAGTTACATAAAAAATACAAAAGTGATTATTGTGCATCCTAAAGAGTTTTTTTTTTTTTTTTAAGGTATGACGACTTGATGAAGAACCTGCCCCTGCCAGAATACTCTGATCCGGAGGGCAACCTCAACCTGGCCTCCCACCTGCCATCTTTCTTTGTCAGGCCAGATCTGGGGCCAAGACTTTGCTGTGCCTACGGTAGGAAGGACATTAACAGTAGCTATTTATTTAACCTCACTTGAGAATATTTATTATTTCACCTTTATTCTTTGTAAATAGGTGCTAAAATGACTAGGGATAAAATAAGAGTTGTGATTTTAGAGTTTGAATCAGCCCTAGCAGTTCTACATACCTACCATCTACCTCTGACAAATACTTGAATACTGACTCTGGCCTAACAATTGAAATTATAAGATTAGTTTTTCTTGAGCGCACCTTAGTTGTTTTCACTCTTGGATATGTATGTATTTCTCTATAACTAAAGTTAATCCCAAGTAGTCTAAGTTATTATCTTAATAGTATTAGTCTGCTAAAGTGGTCTTCCTTTGCATTTTTAGTGCTTTTGTCAATATATTTTGACCCCAAATTTTCTGTACAGATATAATCTACCATGTCCCTTCTGCTGATCAACAAGTTAATTGTGTCCCTGTAGGTGTAGCTGCATCTCAGGATCAGGATTTTGGAACTGCCAACCTCCATGTGGAAGTCTCAGATGTCGTCTCTGTTCTTGTCTATGTAGGGGTAGCTAAAGGCAATGGAGTCTTGTCCAAAACTGGTGAGATCGATGTAAAAACTGAACAAACTGAAATAAAAGTATTTACAAATGTAGCCACCAGTGGCAGTTGACAGATTTCTATCCCGGTGCATGGTTGTAGCGAAGAAGAAAGCTTGAAATTTTAAATAATAAGCAAGTGTTTGATCACCATGGAACTTGAACCCAAGCCTTTTAAATCCTTAGGTGCCTCATTCACCACCACCGCTTGCTACGTTGTCCAGTGAAAGAGCAATGAGTATTAAGACAGCTAAAAGTTAGTGTTAGAGAAAACATGGAAGTATTCACCTGTATGTGTTTGAGCTTCAACCCGACCCAGACTCAGATTAGGTGTCTGTTGTGAACTAAAATTAGCAACCAGCAGACATGTTAGAATGGTAGTTCTAATATGTAGTTAGAATATTGTACTGTAATGTTTATTTGTACTGTATCAAGGTACTGCTCTAGGTGTGTATAGGTCTGTCTAGTTAGAGTTACAGAAATGAGCATCTCCTAATTTTGAACATCTTTTTGGGACATTTTTTTTTATTTTTATCATTTTGTCCCAAATGAATAACATAAAATCAAATGATTAAAAATAATGGAAATGTATGTATTTATAAGGCTTATTTAAATTGTCATCATTAACTCAAGTTTGTTTTTATTTTCCATAATTCATTGAAAACTGAATGGCTTCAGATTTTGACGGATGGGAACACAGAACTAGTGTTCGATGGGTGATATAAGGGTGTTTGATGGACAGATCAAAAGCCCAGATGTAATTTGTGATTCATCACTTTGGGCTCTATGAATAAAATTTGACTTGACCTTACGACATGTTGTACAAATGTATTTTTAACTAACTAGTGTAATTATTTGGTAAATGGAAAAAACTAACCAATACATTTTTGTATACTGAAAATGTATTTAAATGCCAAATTTAGAGACTGAGTGTTTGTGTTTAGGGGTGTTGAAACGTCTAGAGGAGGAGGATCTAGATGAGGGGGTTCGAAAAAGACTCAAAGACTCCAGTGAGACACCGGGGGCACTGTGGCATATTTACCTTAACAGAGACATGGACAAAGTCAGAGACTTTCTTCACAAGGTGAGCAATCTTAAGAAAGAAAAAGAAAAAGCTCAACAGCTCTGAGTGAAAAACTTCAGCACAAGTAATGGCCTCACTGACACTTTCCTCTTCTCCCTCACAACCACCACCATCTCAGCTCTGCAAGGAGCAGGGATTGGACCTGTCACTGGACCAGGATCCATTCAGAGAGCAGGGCTTGTATCTGAGTAGGAAGCAGCGTCAACGACTGCTGGATGAACACGGAGTTCAGGGCTGGACTATAGTTCAATTCCTGGGAGATTCTGTGCTTATACCAGCAGGGGCCATGCACCAGGTATACAGGATATTCACACATGCACATTCACTCTGTGTCTACCCGTTTAGCCTGCCTAGAAACTGCAGTCTTTAATTGACTCTTTAATCTTTAATTGTTTTTAATTTCTAAAATTTTAAAAAGTGAACTGAATATTTTTGAGGTTTTCTTAAAGATTCAGATCTTCAACAGAAACCAACTGACTTGGAGCTAAGAGTGTAGACAGAGTTGAAGTATTAAGGGATGGACTGTCCATTCTTGCCCTTTTAAATTGTTTGGAAATTTTTTTGATTGCATATTCAGTCTTTTTAGACCTTTTAAGAATTCTTTATTTTCCTCTTTGGGATACATATAAATGTAACACATGTTGCTTGTTTTTCTTTTTAAAAAATGTAATTCTTTATATCAAATACTGTTATTATTATTATTCATATTTGCACTACAAAGAAAGACTTGTTGAAATACTACTCAGTATTCATATAATTGATTGTTTCCAGCTGTTGATGTTATAGATCAGTAAAGGCAAGTCATTTTTTTTAAATACAAATCATACACAAAGCAATTCAAGGTGTTTTCCTTTGTAGCTGAGACATTAAGACAAAAAATAAATAACTACAGATAAAAAAAAATTGCATACAAGGCAATAAAAACAAAAGCAAAAATACAAAATACAAAGCCTAAAATAGCTTTAGATTCCTTCCTATAGATAAAGGAAGCTTTGTAACTAATTTATTGGAAAGCAGTAAACATAAATGTGTAAAGCCCTATTTAAATAAGTCTTAGCAGATTTCAGTTATTCAGGAAGCTTACTCCACAGGTGGAGGGGGGCATAAAGCTCAAAGCTGCTTCATCTTGCTTGGTTTTGACTAAGCAGCCCTGTCCTGGTTGACCTGAGGGGTCTGGATGCTTCTCAGTGTACAAGTAAATCAGAGATGTTTTAAGAGAATGGATCCTTGAGGAAGTGCACATAATTTTTTCTGGTTAATGATTTTCAATTTAGGTATAGTATTTCCCATCTTGTAAATAGAATTTGACTCAGTTTCACTGTCCTACTGTACCATAAGTAACAGCCACTTTTCTACTCTGTCAAGAAACATCTCATGGTCAGCTATGTGGAATGCAGTGAAGAGTTTTCACATCCTCTCTTTGTCCTGTCCGTCAGGTCCAGAACCTCCACAGCTGTGTTCAGGTCATTAACGACTTTGTGTCCCCTGAGCATGTAGCCAAGTCCTTTCATCTGACACAGGAGCTCCGGCCCAGTAAAGAGGAGGTCAACTATGAGGATAAACTACAGGTGATGAATCACAGAGTTCATTATGTAATTAAATAAATGATATTAACCTCTGTTTTTCTGTCAGTGAGTGTATAAAAAAGATGCATGTCAAGTAGTAGTGTTAAGGCTAAGTACTGCGTGTGATTGCATCTGAGTGTGTTTAGAGACTGTCACACTAAATCGCCTGAATTCCTATTTCAATAAGGGATCATAAGTTATCCCATTTTGATAGATTTTTATTTTCTCAATAAAATTTTCCGATTATAGATATCTGAAAAACGAAGAATCTGTCTGAAATCAAGTCTATAGCACAGAAAATGTTGATTGAAATATATTTAGATTCGGGGATCAAGAGCTTCTGTTATGTGCTGTTCATACAGGGAGAAACTGACCATTTGTAAAATATTCCATGTTACAGGATAGGATGTGCATGAGGACGGGACCTCTGAATCTCTAAATGTCTGGTATATCAGACCTATATTGTGAACTTGTTCTTTAAACAGTCATATTGTGTTTAGCTTTGATGGAAGATTTTTAATTGGCTAATACATACCTCAGTTACTGTGCATAACTTCCGGTTCAAGACTGAAATACAAGCTCCTGTTTCAGTAGAATGCAAACTAACCAAAACACTGACTTGGTAACAAAACCGTTTCCAAAGTACAGCTTTGAAAACTTTGTCTACTCCCCCTAACCCTCAGGTAAAGAACATCCTGTACCACTGTGTTAAGGAGGCAGTGAGCTCCCTGAAGAGGCTCAGCTCTGAGGAAGATGATGAAGAGGAGAAATCATGACACCCACTTGGCCTTGTTCACACCTTCCACAGAGGGACACAACTCCCATCAGCATCTCTCCCTCCGCTCACCCATCTCCTGATGTAGAGGACTGTGTCATGTGACCATTAAAGGTGATCAGGTCAGAACTGGTCAAGTGACCCAGGAGACCTCGCAGGTTGAACTGCACCCTTAATACACATCCAGGTGGCCAGTTAGAGGCATGCCCACCTCCATCACCACACCACACCTTCAGTGCCAAGAAGAGACACACATGAGACCAGAGGGGCCCCTGGACTGACAGGGATTAAACCTCAACTACCACATCTCTGTGTTTCATAGAGTGAGAACACAGAAAAAAACAGGAATTTTGGGGAACAGAGGGCTGCACATTGGTTGTGAGCCTTATAAAAGCCACTGCACTGGAATGAAATGCTTAAACAAAACTGTCAGCTTTAGTGGAACTGATGGTGCATTCTGTTAAGATCCAGTTTCCATGGAAACTCAGACTGTCCGGTAAAATAAAGGTCGCAGGTTTGATGGTGAAAGCAGTGATGAAGGAGACACTCCTGATCTCTTACTGTAATCTGTTGTGGATTAAAAAGGCAAGGAGGTTTAATCCCTGTCTGTAGCAGCAACAGCCCATCCAATGTCTTGTACAGAAGATTTTGCTTATCACGATGGCATCACCAGCAGCAAGCAGCATTAGGATCAAAACTGTCATCTCTGCTGTTTAAAAAAAATTCAAGAAAAAAAGATTTAAGGGTAAAAATGCAAAACAAAAATCTCAGATGTTAAAGTCAGCAGACATTGAGCTCTGCTGCTCCCTTGTTTATTGTTTCTTCTGTAGTTAGTCTGTTCCCGTCTTTGTTTTTTTTAGTTCTGTGTTAAGCTTTTCTTATTTTTTTTTCATACGAACAGTGTTTTATTTCCTCTGTGAAAATGTATTTATTTTATAGCTCTATGATATGCGATGTTATTGAAACAAAAAGCATTAATGTAAATGTGACTTGTACAGTTGTTGTTTTTTTCCTTTTGCTATGTGATTTTCAGTTGTAACACGGCTCTACTGTGATGGAGGACAACACATACACACAAGCATACACAAAGGCATATTCACGCACACAAACACTCACAGACACTCACACACATACACCAGCTAACGCCTGTAACTTTGGGAAATGTTGATGCTCTACAGTCCTCATGCCATAAATACTTTTTTTGAAAAAGAACTGCCAAACTATTGTAAAGACTGTGTAAAGTTGTATTATGTACAAACAAAAGAGAACAAAATGGCTTATACACTTCAGCATTTTATGAAAAAAAGTATTTGCTGTAAAATTAAGACATTTACAAAAAAAGATGTAATTTATTTAAGAAAAAATTAATTGTCTTGTTTTTGTTTTGTTAAGATTTACTATGGTGAACTTTTGAAATTTAAAGTTAAAATAATGAAAAAGTTTACTAGAATGTGTAAATATATACATATATACATTCACTGAGGTATTTTTTTAAACATGGCTTGCTTCAATTTCAAATTTTAAAGTGCAAGTGTTACATTCTTTGTACATTGAAGTTCAAAAGGGTTTTACATTTTCCATTAAAATGGATTTATCAAATGTTTTGTGTTGTGTTTTGAATGCAGGGGCTCAAACTGGTTTTCACTGTCAAAAAATATTTTGATGAAAATGCTAGAAATTTAAGGACTGAGATAAGTTTAAAAGCTATTCTCATCATGGGCTTTCACTGTCTTTGTTCTTTGTTGTTGTATTTATTGGAAAAACAAAGTAGATTGAAAAATGAATTTCTTTTAACTAATCAGAGAGACTTGTTGAATTATGGGTGCACTCAAATTTCTTCAAATCACATCCACAGTTAGAGTTGAGTCTGTTTAAATTCAGTGAATTCCAGAATTTCTCTGACAAGCATGGAACGTTCTGTAAATACAAAAAGACTGTTTCGAGACAGAAATTAATGCATATTTAGTCATAATAAGTTTGTGATATAAAGAGTTGCCTTATATTTCTGATCAAGGTAAATGAATTACTGCTCTAGCATTGGATCACAACACATGTAACTGTGGAAAGCATGTGCATCAACCTAACAATAAGTCACAAAATATTCAAATAATTTGGATAGTGCTACATTTCAAAAGTAAAAGTGAGGAAATGAAAATAAAAGTGAATCTGAACGTTATACAATGAACAGGGTTATGTGACTTGCACTATGTGATTATCACCACCAAGTGGTGCTGTAATTCCATGTTGGTTGTGTTTGAGGTGAGGATGACCTTTCCAGCAGGTACTCATATACATCTTGTTGAACATCTTGTTATTAGAAAAAATAAGTGAACACAAGCTTAAATCAAAATAAATTTTAAAATTACATTAAAATTCTGTCTAGTATTTCACAGGCTGCTACTTCAGTGTGGAAATCATACTGCTTGAAATAAGGGGTGCCTCAGTTAAGGATCTTAACTATTACTGTAGTATGGAGATATAAACACTAGAGTGAGGGAACTGTATGTAACAGTAACATTACACTGTTACAGGACTTTGGATAGATAATTACAATTTAAATAAGAAAACTGCCCGAAGGGGTTTCTCCTTTGTTTCCAGTGACAATGTGCCTCTGTAAGGTTTGAATTAAATCTCTTACTTGCAGTATAAATCATGCTGGGCTTCAAATATGGTCCAGAAATTTGCACTGTAAAATGTCTTTAGTTGCAGCACTAAACCTGATTTGTCAAACCTGAGTGTGGGATAAGTTGGGATAAGTTGTTGGAAACAACAAAAAACATTCTCCATACTGCTTTACTGGCCCCTTGTTTTGACCTTCTTTGAGTTAAAATAACACCGCAGGCAGGGATCACATCTCCTGATTTTAATTTGATGTCTTTGGAATTGCATGTTTTTAGAAAAAAAAGCCCCGGAGATCCTGTTTGTGCCTATGTGTTTGTTTGTGTGTGTGTGTGTGTGTGTGTGTGTGTGTGTCAGAAAGGGAGAGAGAGAGAGAAAGGGGCCAGTGCTGACATGACTAATGCTGGGATCAGCACCCATTTATACTTCCAAAGCTGAACTGGAAACACACATATTATACTCCTGCTCTCCATTATATAAGCTGAAACAGTGCCTCATGGCACTGTGTGTGTGTGTGTGTGTTACAGGTTAACTGGAGTACACTGAGGCAGAAGTTCACCCAGTGAGTTCAGACAGAGGTCACTCTCCTGTCTGTCTCTTATTATCCGATCTAACTTTGTTTGTCTCTCTTAGTTGCTCGCACCTTTTATGTCCTTAATTTTATTTTTTAAATCAATCTTTTCTTTCTTTCTTTCTTTCTTTCTTTCTTTCTTTCTTTCTTTCTTTCTTTCTTTCTTTCTTTCTTTCTTTAACTTACTGTCTTCTTAATGTTAACATTTTTTAAACAGTATTAATTATTTAATGACTGTTTTCACACCACAACAACTCTCCATTTTGAGTTTCTGTGTGTTTGTGCTCTCTGTCAAAGCACAGCTAGAGGAAGTGTCTTCAGGGTTCAGTCATAGTTCACTTGTAACTCCACAAGCTACAAGCATTTAACTATGTAATAAGAACTGTTATTTTAGTACATTTCATGATACCATTCTATTTGTATTGTATAATACCGTCTAGTGTTTTATCTATTTTAAATATTTTTTTAATAGTTTGTAGTATTTAAAAGTGTGTTGACTGAGGGCACAGTGATTTTCTTCCAACACAGATGCATTCTTTATCTCTGTATAAATGTGTGTTTGTGTGACTGATTGCAGCAGTGGTGGTATACAAAGAGAAGCTGTGCTTCAAAGTTAGATGAGGTGTCATAAATCATGGGTGTCGACAGCAGGCAGCTTCCTGCTGCCCCCCCCCCCTGTCAGAGGCTCATCAGAGCCACAAGCAAGTGACATTCAGAACAATGTACTACATGTACCTGCAAACAAGGTTAGACCAAACATAACACAGACTGCTTTTATTCAAATTATGACTTGAATGAGAGCTGTAACTATTGCAGCCATAATCACACCAAGACAGCAAACTTAAGGCCTTAGACCATAGAGAGTAATCTCCAACAGGGGGCAGTGTTGTTCTGAAAGGAAGAGAAGAGGGCCTATGACTGGAGGGTCACCAGCTCAATCCCCAGCCAGCACAATTAGTTTGGGTGGAGAAAGTGAAAATGTAGCACGTGCCCCCACTCATCACTATCACTGAACTGCCTTTGAGCAAGGCATGTAACTCCCAGCTGCTGTAGTGGAGCTGTAGTTGTTCTACGCAGCTTCAGACGTGACTGTGTGCAACTCTAAATGTCTTACAGACATTGGACAAATAACAGTAAGAGATAAAACACTAGTGAGAGTTCTATAATAATAAAAAAGTATATATATAATCAGCCACTTCAAATTGCTTTTTGGAATGCAACAATGATCAACTCTAATTAATAACTAAGCTATGGCAACTGCAAAGCATGCAAGTTCTACTCCCTCAAACTGCACATTTTTATTTAAATTGGCTGTATTTTAACACATCCATCAGCTGTGGTAAAAGTGAAACAACTTGTAACAGACCTTGAATCAGTTACTGTCATTAGAAGCTGGGTCATAGCTCAGTTAACCCTGCTTGGCCTAAGGCAGGGGTCACCAACTATATTTGTCAGAGGGCCAGAATTTTACTGGACAGTCACCTTGAGGGGCGGACCCTCAAATAAAAATTAAATAAAAATCAAATTTTGGCAAAACATTATTATTTGATGTTTGTTGTTTAAATTTTTTCATTTCATTACAAAACTGAAGGCATTTTTATGAGTCAGGCTCCTATCACCTATACCACAGTCCACCACCAGGAGTGATAGAGATAGTTTGCCTCAACTCAATTCAAGTCAACTTTATTTATGGAGCACTTGAAAAACAAACACTA
>JAPZDZ010000014.1:19113857-19128275 GCA_029783805.1 Acanthurus tennentii
CATAAAATAGGCACATAAAAGACACACAATCAAAACAATAAAAATCTAGGCTATACACCTGATTTGCTGCACCAAAATGAAAACAGAAAAACAAGGGTAAACAGAGAGAGTGCAATCCAGTGTCTTTCTTCTTTTGCATGCAACTTCTGATGTTGAACTGTTTCTGAAACACGGTTTTTGTATGTTGGCTGCGGTTCGCTTTTCTTTGCACTCGCCTGTAAAAAGTCTCCGTACTCCTTTCCATAATGCTTCTTCAGATGCTTTATTCAGTTTGTTGTGTTAAAATGTCCGGTTTTGCTACCACTCCTTGGGACACTCATTTTGCAAAAGGTGCACTCAGCTGTTTTATTTTTCTCCTCCGTTAACGTAAAGTAATTTCACACGGCAGACATGACTACAGCTCTGCGGGTTTCTGCTCACGTGACGAAAACACAGGCACATGGTAACCATGGCGACAGCTCGTCTGTGTTACGACATGTCGCGCAAAGTGAAGTTGAGGATATATGAGATAGTTTGGGCTTATGGATCGGATCGGAAGTGTTCTAATAGAAAAATCAGATACCCGATCCAGTCATTTTGTCCTTGATCGGACTCGATACCGATCCAGTGGATCGGATCGAGCCATCCCTAGTTCCTATAAATCTAAAATATAAATGTATTTATAGAGTGTGGTCTAGACCTGCTCCATATGTAAAGTGTCTTGAGACAACTTGGTTGTGATTTGACGCTGTATAAATAAAATTGAATTGAATTGAATTAAATTCGATAACAGCATGATAAAGTGGGGTCAAAAATGTTCTGTCAATGTGAAAGGAGGACAGTTTTCTCGGGCAAAACAAGCACTGCTTACCCATTTTGTACACAGCTTTACAGTTTGCCTCAAAGGTCAGTTTGCTGTCAATAATTGTTCCAGGGTATTTATAAGTTTTGACACGCTCCACTGTTTGACCCTCTGTAATGGTGACTTCCTGTGACTGGGGGAGTTTGCGGAAGTCAATAAGCATGTCTTTTGTTTTAGAAATGTTCATCTGGAGAAAGAATTTATCACACCATTCTACAAAGTCCTTGATGACTGGGCCATGGCTTGTTTCATTGTTTTGCAGCAGGCTGGCAATGACAGAATCATCTGCATACTTTGAAATAGCTCCATCCTCTCTGCTGTTTCTAACACATATTTGTGTAGAGGGTGAACAAGAGAGGGGACAACACACATCCCTGTAGGTAGCCCATGGAGGAACAGGCCTGGTCAGACAGTATTACGTTCTCTCTCACTCTTTGTGATCTGTAAGTTAAGAAGTCCAGAGTCCAGCCAACAAGATTATTACTTAAATAAAACTGTTCAAAAGAGAGAAGTTTTAAAATATGGGGTTAAACTATATTAAAAGCAGATGAAATTCAATAAATAAAAGCTCAGCATGTTTTCCCTTTTACCTTAAAAAGTTGGAGGTAATGGGATTTGAAATTAAAACCAGTGAAAATAACTGTCATTTGTTCCTTGAAAGTAAAATTTTCTGTGAAAGAGGCAAAAAATGTAATAGATAACGGAAGTTGGAAAAAGCTACTGGAACTGAGAACATTTCTAACAGTGTTGAAGTCACTACAATTGTCTGATGTTCTTAATAAACTATTTCAGTCATGTTTTAATAGCAGTTTAATTTGCTATCAGTGGCAGAGGGCCATTATCAAGCCTATTCCCAAATCTTTAAAAATTATCCCAGGCTTCAACTCAGCTATAGGGATATAAGTCTTATCTATATTCATCTCCTCTGAACTGTGGACTTGTGGACCACCTTGAGATGGCAAATCCACAAAATGGATGTAGAAAATTTAGAGTATTTATTAATCATATATACACAGTCTCCTTTCTTGTATGTTCAAGAGTTATCACATGTATCAAATTTGCTGTGAATAACATTAAAAATATTAAAGATATTTAGATTTAACTAAATGAATGGAATCAATTAATAATAGAATTTAGACTATTTCAGAACATTTTATTCTTTGTTTATGTGCTTAAGTGTTCAAGTTCATTGTTTAATCCCTTCTTCTCTACCACTGAAATTAGCCTGCAGTCCGTTGCAAGTTAGTATAAGTGGTGATAGCGATGACGATGAGGTCACAGGTAGACTTACTCAGTTTGCATCTGAACGCCTGGTTAAGTGTTGATCTATACCTATACAGAAGTGGTCACAAGAAGCAGAGAAGACTCCCCAGGGATGTTTGGTGGTGATGGAGATGAGGAAGACATAGATAAATTGCAGACTGCATACATTTATTTTTACATTTTTTCATGGACAGCATGACTGTGTGCAGCTTTCCTAACAATGAGCTCTGGTCGACTAAGCACATAAAGGCAACACAAGGAAATCCCAAAATATCTGAATAACATTTCTTTGTTAATGACATTCAGTAACCAGCTAAGCACTGAAAATCTTTGCTCCTTCTACTAACATTAATTCAGTTTTTATTCAGCAATATTTTTGGTTAAATATGAGGAAGTATTAGAGTCTTGACCATGTGGCAAACAATGAGAAAAAAAAAAGTGAAAATGTAGTATAAAAATAGAGTTTTACCATAGTCCTACCTGTATTGGTGAAGCGAGGGGATTTGGGGTTTCTGTAAGTGGTGAGGGAATCACTTCCTGCCCCCGATGTACATAAAATAACTAACTGCTGCATCACACACTCTCACCTCCTTAAGGGTCATCAGGAAGTAGAGAACAATAAGACACCAGACAACCTGACTCCTGACTAATGGCTTACCACTTAGAACACACACACCAATGCAGATACACAAACAAACAAGCTTAGCAAGGTTTAAATAAGCCCCTTTAACACAGCCTCTTCAATGTAAAAAATTGTGCCATAATTCTGCCTCACTGTTATGTATGGGGGGGTCTTTCTCTGTCTTGTAGTTGCTCAAGTTTTGTCATTTTTGTCACTTTTTTTTATGATTTTTATGTTACTTTAATGGGTACATGGGCTAAGTACATAAATGGCTTCTTCTTTGTTGTCTGCTAAGTGATGTAATACAATCTGGACAGGGTGTTGTGGGTTTTTTTTCTTTTTTTTTTTTTTTTGAAAATTTAACCAATTCTCTAATGCCACATATTTCCATGGGGCAAGGTAGAGAGCTTCTTCCAGGACACTTCCGAAAACCTTACAGTGATCCAGTGGCATCCTGAACATTGTCTTGTCAGTGGCTGCAATAAGTTTCAGCAGCCATGTTGCAACTGGAATGCAACAGTCGTGCTTGGTTAAATCTGTTATTTTAACCTCAACCAATTTTAACCTTCACTTAACCCTAACCTTAACCACCATTACAAAATTGGTCTGATTTCCAATAGAAAATAGGCTTTTGTCCCCAGGATGATAAAAGTAAACTGGTCTAAAGCCTGAAATTGGTCCTATTTGGACACACACACACAAAAAAGTTTACAACCAGGCAGGAATCAAAGCTTTCAATTAAACTAACATGTGTAAATGTGGGGATATGGTAAATGAATCAACTTGTCACCATATTTTGGTGATGGTGACATATTCTGTGGCTTTATATCAGTCTGTCATCCCACCAAATTTCCATTAATCAAGCCACCCACCCATCCATCCATGTCTTGTGTACCTGCACTGGGCAGACTGTGTGTTGTAGTAACATAGTGTGATAAATCTGCCTTAAAGTCAGAGTTGTCAGGATTTGAGTGAACTGTGGCCTTTAATGGGTAATAAATACAGGTTAGCAGGACAGAGGTTGTTTGCAGGTCACAGGGTGGAGGTGTGTGTGAGAGTGTGTTGTATTCACTCTTGTTGGGGTGGGATTTCAGAGGGTTCACAAATTGGGCCTAAAGATAATATCCTAAAGATAGCATATTAGAGTTGTTAATTTGAATCACCATATGATTCAAACAACATTTAAAATGTTTTAAAACATTTTACAGTCATTGTACCCAAAAAATAAATGTAAATCACAGTTACACTCCAATGAGGCTTTTATATGGACATATTTTGTTTATTCTATAACTTTAGTACCTGAACCATCATATTTTAAATTATCCCTGTGACCAATTTTGTGATGAGAAGTATTCTTTTTTTCTGAACTCTGTCCTCCTCTCTGACTGGTTTTCCAGCTGGAACCATCAACAGCCTCCTCCTCCTCTCATCTGTCCATGTCTCTCTCAGTGAGACAGCAGTCACCTTTTAGCCCTGTGAAAGGCTCAGCCTTCAGTCCCACCTCCCACCGAGACGATGGGGTCAAAAGCGATCCACCCAGGAAGGGATTTTACGCCCTACACACATGTGAGGAGCTTTGAAAGAACAGAGAGAGAAGACAGGAGGCAAGAGGTGTAGTGATAAACACCATGGGCCTCAGATCTTCTAACAACCCAGCATTTAATGTAGACACTTTTCTTCCCCATTCTCCAACTTTTAACTTTTCTAGTCACTTCTTATCCTTCACACTCTCCAAGTGTCTTTGAACCAAAAGATCAGATAACAGAACTTGAGGAGACAGTTGATTAAAGGTAATGCAAAATTCAGCAAAATTACAATTCAATATGTTAAAACAAAGTCAACAAAATGAGTGATGATAGGGTGTTACTAATGTATTTTAGGTGATATATCAATATTTATTTTGTCCTACAGTGTTACATGTGTGTAAAAGCATTACACATACACATTCAATATACATAGTGGTCCATTGTGTTATAATAACAGAGTACAATGGTGAATTAACCACATTTCACTTTTTTAGTTTTTTGACCATTCAGACACTGTAAATGCAAGTCACTATTTACCCAATAAATTCTATACAAAATGTCAACCTGCTAATCAAGAACCATCCACACGCTGTTTAACACTGATGGAGAAGCCACCAGTATTTTGCCCAAGGACACTTCTCACAAATTCCCAAAAATAGTAAACCAAACTGTCAGAGACATTAAATAAAGGAAGAGAAACTCATGCATATGTCTTGGAATAACACGTGATGCTGTTCAATTTACTGCTTCTATTAATAATTTTTAGATGTAGAATTTTGTTGAAACATGTGAGTTTTCCTGTCTGTCTCTTAACCAATCCAATGAAAACAAATAAAAACACGTGAAGGAGAGGACACCATTTGTTTTATGTGGGGAAGTGCTTAGAAGTGAGAGCTTAAAAAAGAGCAGGCTCAAGAGTGGACAGGAACAGAAAAGAAAGAAAAGAAGAGGCAGAGAAAGACAAAAAATATGTAGTTGGTTTTGTTTTTTGTTAGTTTGTTTTTATTTGTAGTTTTGATAAGATCTATCTCACCTCAGTATAAATGAAATACTGAAGTTTTTTTTTAACCTACAGCAGCACTTCACAGGTTTGGTTCATCTGTAGCTTGTCACTAAAATGTAGACAGAAAAATTGCTTTTCTCACATCATTTTCTGGTGCTTACTCTACAAATAACTTAAACTGATTGCTGTTTTTATGTGGGATCTTGAGCAGGCCAAACAGTAACAACACTGACTACAGTTTTATAGAGTACAGTCAGGCATTTTCACAGTTGTCTTTCCAGGAGCATATCTTGATCTGATACCCATTTAGCAAAAAACTACTAAATTGGTCCTGATCTAGATCCTATGGATTGGCTAGGAACATCGATAATTTGGTTTAAGCAGTCAGGATTATTGCATAAAGTCAGCCCATTTACTGTAATTTTAGATATAGGTGCATCTAGTCTTGTCTAATCTTTTGTAAATGAATATAAAATTTTTGTTGTTCTGCATTATTACTGACCAAGAAGGGTAGATCTTTGGTGCTTACCTCTGTTAATCTTTGATCTTAATCTTTGTTTTTGAATGAAGGTGCCTATGTAGATTGATATGCAGATGATTTTTATATTAAACCAGAATCCAAAATGATCCCTAAACCATGTAAACCCAAACTGTTCTCAGGTGTTGTTTGTTTAATCAGGCAGCAGAGTGTTCTAATGCCTCCTATAAACTATTATATCAATTATCATTCATTATTGATTCTTTTACAAAACAACATAAAACACAGTATCTTTTAAAGTTCATCAGTAAATCAGTCTGTGACAGAAAACTCTCTTTCTTTTGAACCATCAGACTTTAAACTTATTATTGCTGATCAGCTGATACCTGCTTGTAAATTTGACTTAGCATTGCTGCTATACATTTGTGTAATGAAACCTAACAATCACAACTTAAATAGACAGATTTAGTCAGCAATTTGAAGATTCCATGCCAGCAAAGGTTCTTTGTTTCCTCCCTTCTTTTCTTTTCTCATCGTGCATCTTTCTCAGGTTTCTTCTTTCTTGCTTTTTCAACTTCAAACCCCCAATATTATTTATCTGTTTTCCAACCATCCATTCAACCATCCATCCATCCATCCACTATCCATCCATCCTCTATCTTTCTATCTAGTCTCTCTTCTCTCTGTCAGTTCTTTAACCCCTACTTTACCTTTGTCCCTATATTACCTTTGTCCTGGGCTATGAATGTTTGGCATGCAGCATACCTAAAATTCAGTGTGTGTGTGTGTGTATTTATGTATGTTTTTGTTCAGACAGATTAACATTCCCTAAATGAGTTTGGTACGTTCTGTCTGTCTCAGGCTGTGTTAACGTGTATGGATTTGTATTTCCAGCTGTGTGTGTGTCTTCCCTAGACTTGAACTCTTGTGTGAACTCTGGTAGAACATCCCAATATTTAACACACAGTACCAGTCCACATTCCATTCTGCTATATGTGTGTGGGTGAGTTGGCTCCCCATTAGACTCTATATGGTTGTATTTATATCTCAGTTGTTACTAAGTAATGCTCAAAATGCTACAGAGCATAACATTCCTGGTAATCATAAAAATACTTAGCATCATCAAAAACAACACAAAAGTTTTTGGCTTTAGTTAGACTGCAGACAAATCTGGGTTTTGTTGTTGTTGTTGTTGTTGTTGTTTTTGTTTTTTATTAAATAAGATCTTGAAGACATTCTAGTTATGGTTACATGCATTGTCATTCTGATTCAAATTTTTCTGACTGAAGATTTTGGTATACATGTAATGTGATCAAATAGTGTTTACATGCACCTAGGAATTTAATCAGAACAGCTGTCTGCGTAAAATGATGAATGAATCACATAACTGACTGTGGCAAAGGAGGAGATCCATCATCTTTTCAGCACAGTAGTTGGTATTATATTGATTTTCTTAACAAAGCAATTGCTTGATGCTAATGCATTCCTCCTGGAAGGAATGAGTAGGAAAATGTGAGCACAGGAGGCCGTTTTGATGTTTTGATTTAATGGTAAGGTTACTTTGCAGTGCTTAAACCAACTGCACATCATTCACAGCCAGTAAGTTCTGAATAAAGCTCTGCAGCAAGAGTGGAAATTGAGAAACGTAAAGATGTTTTTACCTTGGGATGGAATGCACGCACAAAAAGAATGCAGCTGGAAAGAAATCAGGATCCACACCTCGATAATGTGTTACTATTTCAGAGGCAGATCCAATCTCAATTTAACCTTACTGTTTTAACTTAAAAAACCTGTTAAAGTTTCTTTAAAGGGTACAATTTTTTTCCTGTTACTGGTTAATAAAAAGGTTTAAACTACCCCTGAATAGCTGAATTAAATTTCATTTGGTCTGAGTCATTTTATTCTGATTGAAGTGTTTATGGAGCATTTTTATGCTGTTTGGGCTTTTTAACCGATCATAATCAGATTACCAGGCTCCATGTAAACCCAGCTTCTGTTGGCATTGTTATCAGATTTCACTTGTGTATGCAGACATCTCCAACTTACATGCTAAGGTAACTGTGGTAGTGACAGCTGTTATAACTGTGTACAGCAACTGTCATCATGCCTCCCTGCCTCTAATAGATACAAGCACCATGGCTTTTAAAATAATAAGACCAGTGCTCTGTGTGAAGCCAGCACATGTTCACACTCATGTTTTGTAATTTACACTGCTGTAAGCAAAGGTGGAATGGGCAGTTTTTTCGTTGCAACTAGCTGTTTCTTCAACATTGTGTTAGGAAACTCCTCCTGAAGCTGCACACTTAAGATATTAAGGTGGAATGACTAAGATCTTCCATAGGGGGTGAGATTTTTCAAAAAATTGAAAATAATGTTATTTTCTCATGTATTCTCTCTTTAGCACTTGCTCTCTTTAGCAGAGTTTTAGTGTCAGTTTACAAACATTAATGGACAATTACTGCATATAATGTATTTAACATGAACATGCTACATAGCCAGCTAATGAAAAATGAGTGGTGATGCAGGGTCAAAGCCTCTGGTTCAGCAATGCAAGGCAAGGACTACCATTTGCTGTACACCTCAACACTAACTTCACATGTATATAACAATCACTCGAACACATACACACACGCACACACAGAGTAAATGTGGTCATGATAAAGGCAGATGTTTCATGCATGCCTGTTAGTGTGAGTGTGTGTGTGTGCATGTGTTTGTGTGCATGTTTGCGTGGGGTGTGTGTGTGTGTGTAACTTTTTCATGACCACAATCATGCAAAGTTCAGCAACAGTTCATCCAGGGTAACACAGGATGCAAGGAGATACACCACCTTTCCGCTTTTTTTACAAATATGGACACAAATTTTGTATGTGGAAATATTAAAATTTAAATACTAATAAAAACAGTGTAAGTCAATCAGTTAACTAGAGGATGAGTAAGTGATATAATATTTTGCATTGTAACAGAATAAAATATATCCTTAAGACTACCATAAATATCAAGCACATATCACTTAATGGAATAGTAAATACTGAATCAAAATTACATTTCATCCACCTTCATTACATTTGCTTTTGCCTTTACTTTTTGCATGTTTTACTTTTTCTGTTGTTGCCCTGACCCTGATATGACAACCATACCATTAATTTGCTTTTCCAATCAGATTTTTAAGCCTGGATTACATTCACTGGAGACATATTTTCTGTGAAGGACACCTATTGTAGTCTTTGATTTTGATTTATTTACTTAATCATATGAAGGAAATTCAAACAGGGTTTCCTCAAAAACCATGGATGTAAAAATTTGTTTTTATTGCAGTCTTAAAATTTGACTTTATTATAATAACAAACCAATACTGTTGGCAGGTTAATAGTTGGACAGACTGTTTTATCAAAAACAATATTAGTGGCACTCTATAGTTGAACTACACTGAGATTATAGATTGAGAAGACCTTCTTAAATATGTAATAGAGACTTTATTACTTGCTACCCTAATGACTCCTGCAGATGCTTGTTGCCCTCAGTTACTGGGTCATGTTTTTGAATAGTATACTATGTTATAGAGAGGAAGAGGACCCACTGTTGCTCAGCCTCAGGGTTTAGGAATCCACACTGCTTTGGTCAAGGTTGATGAGGGATTAAAAAAGTCATCTCATCTGTTTTGCACCTTAAGAAGTTTTTAATATTTCACAAAAACATGATTTGTACCAAACCCTAACAATGCTTTAAGTGCCTTAGAGGTTTGACCATTGTTAGTCCTCCACTATCGCGCAGTCTTACTCTGTATGTTTTATTCAGTACAGTATATGTTTGTCAGGGAGGAGAAGATTTTAAAGAATGGAGAGAAAAAATAAAACATGTACAATCTTTCTTTCAAGTATTTTTCATTTAGAAAAGTATCCAAAAAAAGAAAAAAATCATCTGGTGACCACAAATGTCCATACCAAATTTTCATGTCAGTCCCTTTAAACATTGTCATATGATGCTGTTACCATGGCTAAAAATTATTTACAGTTATTTAGCTGCTGTGGGCTCCATCTTATTGAAGTAGTGTATTCCTACTGCTGGTTGCTGTCAAGCTAACAACAGCTAACAAGTCTTATTTGGCACAATGAAGCAGCCACCTCAGCAACCAATGAGACTACCTGTCCATCCTGAAATTCCATAAATTACTTCAGGCAGAGAAGCTAAAGAAAATCCAAGTGATAAACAGAAAATATTTCCTTCTTAAATCAGGGTCCATTGCAGAGTCCTGGTCAAAACCACTGTAAATCACCTCGGTGCAAACAGCTGGACAGACTGAGTGGTGGATGTGTGTCCCTGTACTTAAAATAAATGTGTTGTACATGGAGCAGATTGAAAATAGCTGACAATGGTTGAAAATGTTGCTTTTTTAGCAATCTGAAACCTGAGCTTTTCCTTCATTGGGATAAATTGAACATACTTTTGCTTTATTATCAGATGCTCTGGCAATGCTTAACATGAAAGTCCATCATTTTTACATTAAACATATATGTCATAAAGAGAGGAAAAAATGGTCCTCTTTGATCAGTCCTGCAAGAATGTTGCAAATAAGTGTATACATATAATTTCCAGGAGACAGGGTTGTCTGTTGCTAATGGAACTTGTATGTCATGGAATTGTTTGTCTATAATGACCAGGGTTGTTAAAGCAAACGTAAACTGAAACTTGAATAAAATTAAGTTGTGCAAAAATTTAAACTAAATAAAAAACTAAACCCACTAATAAAATTTAAAACAAAATAAAATAAAATAAAAAATAAAATAATATTTTTCTGGTACAGTATGCATCACTAGATTCCAGCTCATCCTCCACCAGGTCTTGTGGAAACAGGTTTGATAGAAGACAAATGAAAGGTAGGATGCACATTTAATGCAAGAGGGAGATTGAGTTTGACAGCACAGGAATTAATAACCTTCTTGATCTCATATGGGCAAATAAATTAGGAGTCAACTTACAAGAATTTGTTTGTAATGGAAGGTCTCTGGAGGAAAGTCAGACTTTTTGCCCTCGTGGATACCGTGGCGTGAAGATATGCCATCAGTAAGAGCCACCCAAGGCTATTGCCTGACCCAGTGGGCTTGCCAGAAATGTTGTTCCACTGAGGAAACTGTAATCTTTGCAACCTGAAAAGTGGGGTCTGGAAACCATTAGAGGAGAAAACTGAAAAACTGGCGCAGAGGGAAACAGTCTCTTTAGTGGCTGAAAGGCTGACTTAGCTGTAGGGGACTAGGTTAGGGGCGCTTTGATGAACGTAAGCTGAGTCAAAGGGGGTGCTTCTCTGCTATACTTCTTGACCAATCATCTATAGAAAATAAGGAAAGCCTAGAAAACACTTGAGTTGTTTATGGGTGGCAGAAACAGGCCACACATTGTCCCTCCCCTTACCTGCATCAGCCTTGATTTGTCCCCTTTCAATGATGAAACCTAGGAAACTGACAGAGGTGGTATGAAACTGACACTTCTCAGTCTTAACATATAACCTATCTTTCATATGTCTTTGTGGCACTAACTGGACGTACTAAACATGTTCATTTGTTTGTTTTTTGGTTTTTATCACCTGGTATTCAAAGTGACCGAAGGGGCTGTCAAAAGCAGCCCTCACTCCTCTCTTTCCTTAATGCTCACCAGGTGATATAGATTTAAAAGGTCTAACTTCATAAAGATGACAGCTTGATGTAGTGGACCAAACAAAGAGTCTACAAGAGGTAGAGGATACTTATTTTTTACAGTAATGTCATTGAGCCCCCGAAGGTCAATACAAGAATGTAGAGTTTTGTCCCTTTTCTCCACAAAGAAAACCCCTCCCCAAAAGGAGATTAGAAGGGATGAATGAGACTAGCTGCCATGGATTCAGTGATGTCTTTCTATTACTTCTTGTTCAGGTTTTGACAAGTTATACAGTGTACTGGTAGGTAAGGGGGGACAAGGAAGCAAGTCTATGGAACAGTCGTAGGATCGAAAAGGAGGAAATAAAAGAGCTAGGTCCTTACTGAAAAGACAGCTGAGGTCATGATAGTCGGGTGGCACAGAGGAGAGGTCAACAGTCTGGAATATTTTGGGTGAGAGAGTGGCACGAGTGGGGACAGCTGATTGTAGGCAAGGAGAATACCAATAAATGCTCCAATAGTGACAGTTAACTAATTTGTGTCAAGACTGTGAAGTTTAAGCTAAGGGATGCCTAACACTATGGAAGACATGGGTGTGGGAATGACATAATGAAATGCTTTCATGCTGATTACCAAAAAGAAATAGGTTCAAGGGAACAGTGCTATGATGCACATGGGCCAGTAGTTTACCAACAACACAGAAACACCCTCAAGGTATGGGAGAGTCTCAGACAGAATGTCTTCTTGAAGCACAAGTTCAGTCAATAAAACTATCGTCAGAACTGCAGTCAACCAGTACATGCACAGGAAGAGAATTTTTGACTGCATGACTGACCCCTGGGGCTGGATCCAAGTGGAGGGTGAGAGTGAGATGGATATATGACTCATCAGTGGTGAAGACTGGGGAAGCTGCAGGTGATGGAGGAGATGCTGCAGCACTGGCAGGCAATGAGACTGAGGTGAACTGAGAAACCACTTGGGCCATGTGGCCACCCAGCTCAGAAATAATGAAGTTGAGTTTGCAAAGAACTCCCGTTACCTAACAAAGAACTGTCTCATGCTAACCCCCACAAGCGCTTCTAGGGTGAAAAGAGCTAGGTGGAAACATTCAGAGCCTGTTTCCACCTGGTTTTCCATGCGTCCTGAATGATCCAATCACAAGTGGACAGCCTTAAGTATAGGTGGGAATGTACCCATGATGCATTGGGGACACATATGAGATCGGATCACTCAAACCACATTCGTAGGTGGTCTGAGCTGCATGAGGCCACATTCTTTTAACAGTGGGAACAGCAATCCATCCTGGAGGACTGCCCACTCAACTAATATCTTCTGTGTAAACGGAAGTAGTAGTGACTCATGTGACAATGGCATCATAAAAGTATGAGACATCAAGCAGTAGCCATAACAACTGATAACAACTCTGCAAACAACATCGAGAAAATTTTGAGGAGCCCATGGAGATATACGAGTATCTTAAACATCTCTGTCAACTGTGTTGTTTTAATTTGCCCACTAAGTTCTTCTTCTGCTTTTAATATCCTGCAGACAGGGAGAGCGTTCTTCATCTTCTTTTTTCCAGTTGGCTTGGCTGGTCACTACAAGCAGAAATGATGTCTGAGTTGGGCAGAACAATCTGGCACAGCAGTGGTGAAGAGCCCAGGGTTATGGGAAGAGATTAATGAGATGGAATTAAAACCAGGTGTGCCTCATTTGTCACTGAGAGCTACATTGCACACTCTGCCTTACATACACACTGCAGGGGAAGAAACAGAAAAGGAGGGGAAGGTAAGGAGAACTGAGGATTAGAAAAACCAAACAAAGTTTCTGCTCTTGCCTGCCATGTTAGACGTGCCTGCGTGTTCATCTTCTTGTAAAAATGTGTCTTTCCACAGTGTTATAATGTGACATCTCTGAAATAACAGCATACTCTTAGATTAAAACATTCTTTGTCTTACTGCAAAAACAATCATAGCAAACTTATACCAGATCTTACAACACATCCACCTTTTCTCAACTACAAATTCTCTACCTCTTTGTCTCACTCATATGCATACTCATTCTGCCACTCCTGTCTTTTCTTGCCTTGAAGCTGGTTGGAATTAGATTCCTGCAGAATGCTCCAGGTAAAATGTTAACAGAGCACGAAACTGGCAGCCTGCTCCATTGTTGCCAGCCCAGCATTGCAGGTGTTGGTGGGAGTGTTTAAAGTGTGTGTGTGTGTGTGTGTTTGTGTGTGTGTGTGGGGTTGTGGGTGGTGGTTTTGTTTTATTATATTTGTGGGGTCTAAAAAATGAGGAGCTCACAAATACTGCCTTAACCCGGCAATAAGATCATCCCTCAGCACTAGTTCTGCTTGCCAAAAGTTGCCCATTAGGGAGCTTGCATTCCACGCCCAACTCCAAGCCTGCAAGCTGAATTCTTACCCATTTAAAGTTTGAGAATAGGTTAATATCAGTTTGGTCTAAAGACCTCTAAGCATTACCTGATCAAACTGCAAGACTCTAGGCACCAGCTATCCTAGTGAAAAATTTTAACGTAAAAATCTGAAGCTTAAAAAGGGAACCAGCTTTCAGAAGCTACTGGTTTGATTGTCTTTCGCTCCCATACCCAGGTTGGACAACTGAATGACCCTACAAGTTTAAATGGCTGTTTGAGTGCTAGGGCTTTTAGGGTTAGTATTATGTTACAGTCAGGGTTAGGTTAGCGTAAGGGTTGGGAAGAGGCATTCAGTTGGAATAGTTACAAATAGGGTAAGGGATTAGAGAACGCATTATGTCAATAGTGGGTCCTCACATATAAAGATGCACCACATGTGTATAGGGGTGGGGATCGTTAGGATTTTTATGAATTCGATTCCGATTCCAGTTCTGCTTATCGATTCCGGTTCCTAACGATTCCTTATTTTGATTCCAAAATAGTAAAAAAATAGGTCAATCGTTCACTTAACAAAAGTAACTTTATTCCTTTACTTTTTCAGAAAATGGTAAACAAAAATAAAATAGCTTATGACATATGTTGCACTTTCCTTTTTCATCTCTTTGTCTTTTTATAA
>JAPZDZ010000014.1:19138729-19152828 GCA_029783805.1 Acanthurus tennentii
ATATGTAAAGTGTCTTGAGACAACTTGGTTGTGAATTGACGCTATATAAATAAAATTGAATTGAATTGAATTGAATTGAATTTCATCTTTTAACCACTCTAGGAGCTTTACAATGTACATCAACAACAACCTATTCACAAACAGAGTGTAGTCAAAGTTACACACTCACACACTGGTGAAAGTCATTTTGGGCTAATTATTGAACAGTTTAGGATTTAGTGTCCTGTCCAAGGACAAATTATCTTGTACAATTGACAAGTCAGGGATAGAAACATTGACCTCCTGAAGCATAGACAGCCTGTTAAACCCTGTTAAAAGTTACTGGAAATCCAGAAATCATTTACAAATTTGATATACATCACGTATACAGTTTACGAGTTTGCTATATGTGTACTACAGAAGTGGCCCAATGGCAGCAGATTATCAGCATTCATTGTACATTGGGATTGCTGATCAATGGACCATTTTACAATCTGCTTTTTGTCTCTTGTTTATATTAAACAGCATCAATTTCTCAGCACTACACAAGGCAATCCACAGTCATATTTGGTTTTGCATTGGGTGGCTTTCCAGATCAATTGAGGGATGCTCCGAAATGCTAATTTGTCTATCCAATGTCCTTGATCGCTGTCACATGATAACATGTGTGGATGTAATTTTTTTCTCTGCCTTTTAGCAAAAAGCAACTGTTTTACAGTAAAAGGACTGAATTTGGATCTGACACAGTTTTTACAGTAATATCTTTGTCTGTGATCTTATTTGAGCACTTTTTGATTGTCGGTGAATTATGAATGCTACAAGTGATTGTTTGAAAAAGATGCCATCATCAGTTAATTTGTAATAAGTTTCTTTGTTTTCCCTTTGGCTATTTGTTGTATGCTCATAAACAAACACCGCAAGTAACTTTTGTGTTGATTTGTTATTGTAGGCTGGCTAAAGCTATTTGGAATATTAGTAGTCACAGAAGTCAGGCTATGACGGTTTAAGGGTTACTTTTGTTATCAACTAGTGTTGATAAGTTTGCCACTTCGACTGCTATCTGTTGTAGCCAATCAAAGGCTGGTTTAGATGGAAATTGCATGATAACATCAAAATTATTTTCTTTTTAATTGTCTGGAGTGGTTGTTTGTGTCTGTGCATCCTTGATCCTTTTTAGAGGCAACTTAGTAGTTTATGCTCTACTTGGACATGGTTAATGATGGGAAATCTTGAGTATTTGTGTGATAAGGAAATGTTGGTGTGATAAGCACCTCTCTCTCAGGATGGTGAACTTTCTCTGACCTGCTGAACTTGTCAGCAGTCTCTCAAATTATGAATAATCACAGTAAGCCACCAACAGCCATGCTAACGATGCCATTAGCATGTCTTACTGGGCACTCATATGACTCCACAGCAGGGGCTGAAGGGTAAGCAGACGTCCTGCAAATGCAGTTTGAAGAATTAACGCTCCCATTGATTTACATCGACTTCTCCAGCACAGACCACATAAGCCAATTGACTCTCAATGACTTTGTTCATTAGACCAAACAGCTGCTCATTTACTCTTTGAGTGCATCCTAACTAAGCCTAAATTAAGCAAACCTGATAGTGTCAACACAAGTGACTTTCAGCTGATAAGATTATATCCTTCTGTTGCTGACAGTTTGGTTGCAGTAAACAGCCATTCTAAGTCCCTGATCAGAGGGCATATAGTCCATTGTTAAATTTGAAACATAAAGAAATAAGAACCTTTTTTTCTGTGAAAAATTGTTTAAAAACTTTGTAAATGAATAGTTGATGCATCACATTAAATTGTGCTTTTCTAATTTCTTTAACTATTAAAAGCTGGTTACACACTATAATTCAGGAATCACAGATAAAACAGTCAACGGCAGTAATTTGAGGTTTAGTAGCTTGTATGACGCTTTGTTTTCAGAATAAAGGAGTTTGGATTTAAACAATGGACCTTCTGATCTGTAGGCAGCCTGCTCTTCATTCTCCTAAGCTATAGCCACCCTATTTGATCATCATCTTCAAGACTAAAGTTATGAATAATGTAGTACCATTGTGTATTTGAAAACCCTTTTTTTTTTTTTTACTTAAGTTCAAATTTAATGATACAAAAACACAAGATTTCAACTAACTGATGTACTTAGTAAATTTTGATTAATACTTTTTACAAGAAGTTACACATCATTCCTCAAGTAAAGGTTAATGGGGTTGATTTTGATTTATAGTTGACTTTGTGCTTTAATTACATAATTTAATATATATTGAATTTGAGGACAATGTTGTATTTAATGTTTCAGTTACATGACTTCAGTCATGGAAAGATTTTTTCACATCCTTCTGCAATAAAGAAAAAACCCTTTCAAAGCACACCAGATTTTATTCCCTTTTTCTTTCTCATTCATTTCTGTGGTTGTGTCAGCTTCTTTCAGTCTCTACCCCTCACATCTCTTATGTCAGCCTACTGATCATGGCAACAAAGTGCTTTGATAGAAAAAGTGTTGCCTTTAATTCGGACTACAACACTAGCTATTACAGTGATTTACTTTGGACCATGTTCATGCCACATGATCTAATTGAAAGCAAGTGAGTTTCAAACCTCTTTCAGCACTGTGTTGTAAATTCACCACAATGGTCACAACTTGTGATGAAAATGGCCTTGGCTGTGTTAAGTTTTGTCTCCACTGGGTGATGGTGAACAATGGAGGTAAGCAGATGCTCTTTAGAATGCGTAGCAAAGGCAAAGTTCAGAAATGTTCTTTCACATCGTTCGAGGGCTGGACCAGCAGGGATAGGATAGCTGGACATAAAGGTGTCAGCCACAATTTACTATGACAATTTGGCCATTAAACGTAAACGATTATTACCAATAACTTACAACAAGTACTACAGTTTAGCATTTGTGGATCCAATAATCACAAGTAGCACAGTAATAAACAAGGACCAAGGACAATGGCACAATATTAAAGAAGTCAACATGAAGTAAAGGGAAGCTGGGTGTAAATCAGAAAGGCATCAGCAAGAGAAACAAAGTGTGAAAGAGGTCAAAGCACATCATCCAGTAAAGCTGCCATTAGCCCCTGAAAAACCGACAAGGAATTGTTGTTAAAATTCATGCAGTCAAAATGTTTCATGTTATTATTTGGACTGACCGCACTTTACAATATTCATCATCTATCCATGCATTTTTATGCTTTAGCAACCAGTTTAATCAAAGAAACCAGGACTCGTAGGTATATCAATAACCTGGTTACTATGATTCTGTGTATACATGTAGCAGTGAAGTGACTAGATTCCCTCTCTACATCTGACCTTATTCTGGTTGCATGGCATACTGATTTAAACAGTATTAGTAAGCCCTGACTTATTTTTGGGCTGTATGTGTCATAGGTGTGAGCTCATTAAGAACACAGTGAAGACAGACCAAAGCCCAATTTCATTTCACAGCAACCAGCTTTCTAGTTTGCATGACATCCAAGAATTTAGCTTGATAGAAATAGAAAACTGTAACCTCATTACTTGTACACATGGAATATAATTTGTGTAGGAGGTCTCTCATTTAAAACAAAGAAAGAAAACAAAGGAGAGGCAAGCGATATATTTTTGTTTATATAAGTGTTACAAAGCTCTGTATTCCTACAGCAGTTACTCATACAGCATGATCGGTTCATAACACAGGTCTCTCAGTCACTCCACTCTGCGGTAAGCAGAGGAGCAACTTTTCTGGTATCCCACAACCCTTTATCCAATCAGGAGAGAGAACTCTACAAAGAACCTTATCTCTGACTCTGCAGTCAACGTGGTTGCCTATCCATGTTGGCCTATTTCCACTGTTCCACTGGAGGTCTATACTGGTTCAGTGCCCTGAAACTGAACTGATCAGTATGAACTCTGTTTCACCCTCTGCCTGATCATCTGCCAGGGTCATCAACTCTCTGCTTTGCTTTCCTGCGTCTATGGATTCCAGATCTTACTTCTATTTTCTCTCTCTTCTGTCAATTTATTGATTCTGTAAGGATAGGAGAATGTCTGACTGTGAGTCAGGACCACCTGACCTCTATGTGTACAGGGTAAATACATTAACTGTCATCAGTAAGCCTGTTGTTTTCACATAAAATACAGAGGAGAACTCCTCTTTATCTCATCAGCTCCAAACAGGTCACATAGATCACTGATAACTTAAATGTTTTATTTATCCCATGTGCATCAATTAATTAATTGAAATGGAGATGTGATTTCAGATAAATATGAGTAAAGACTTTTGTTCATTATGTAGATGTTTTTTTAATATACAGCCTGTTTTTCTTGAAATCAGTTTGATCAGGTTCTTTGAAACTTGGTATGAATATTCTTCCTCCAAGACTTGTTTTCTATCTGAAGGTGAGATGATAAAATTGATATCAGTCTAATTGCTGTGTTAAGTTCAGAGCTAGAGTCAGGTTGGGTTAGCCTAGCTTAGCATCAAGACAGACAGCAGGGGCAAATAGCTAGCTTTACTCTGTCCAAAGTGAAAAATACTTTAAAAACACTCTACCAACAGCTTCATAGCTCTTACATATTTTTTTAGCTTCATTCTGTTTGTCTAATCTTAACACAGAAAAAAGCGTACCTACTGGAACTCTCCACGGTGATTTTGTCTTACCTAAACCAAAAAAACTTGTATTCACTGACCACACTGTGCAACCAGGACTATTGTTGCAACAGAAGTGCTAGTGAGAGGATTATCAAGTTTGTGAAGAAAGATTTCCAGCATGTTATATCCATCTTCTTTACATTTTATCCTTATGACCCAAAAATAGATACAACAGAACTTTATTATGTAATGTTTGCTACCAAAAAAAGTTGATCTCATCCATTGTGGATAACCTGCTTGACCTCAAAAACAACAATTGTTATCAAAAAGTTAAGAATCTGTGAATATATTAATTAACATGTTAAAGTTTAAACCTCTTATTTAAATAAAGTGACAAAAACAAAGATACACTGCAAAACAGTTTTATTAAATAAAAGGTCCAGACAATATAACATAGGTCACTTAAATAAATTGGATTAAGATACAAAAGTTCTATAAACAGACTCTACATTACATATGTACATGATACTATGGATATACCTCTGAGCTGATTAGTTTTGTGTGTCTGTGTATAGTGCCTCTCGTTTAGTTTGTTTACATCTTTAAAAAAATATATATGTACAAATTCAATGTATAAACATCATAATATAATACGTAAAATACACGTATAAGTAATCTATTTATGTACAATTTCTAGAATGCTACAGAAATCTTTACTGACACAAGTTCATGCGTAAATGCAGCCTTTGAAATGTTTCCTAGAGCACCTGAATGATTCAAAAACCTCCCCAAGTACCTTGATGATACTGCAGTTCCACCATGGATTTGGAGTTAAAACAAAGGTAATTTGAGACTTTTAGGAAACCTCACAATTCACTCATACATTGCTTTTAGGGCACAAATTTCCTCTCTCAGCTTAATTTTGTACATAACTAGTAAACTTGGTTGGCAGATTGTCCACAGGATAGACAGTAGGTCCCGTTTTCATTGTAGGTGGCCCATTTAAAAGAGTCCAGTGACACTTGGTGACTACTTCCACTAGGAAGATCTTCAACAGGACCTTAGCAAACTCCTTCCCCACACACATCCTTGAGCCCCCTCCAAATGGAATGTACTGGAACCTGGAGGAGTCGGTTGAGGGTTTGGTCATAAAGCGCTGCGGCTGGAAGTCTTCCTTGTTGGGAAAGATCTCTGCCACATCATGGGTGTCACAGATGCTGTAGATGACGTTCCAACCTTTAGGAATTTGATAACCCTAAAATGGTGAGGGATATAGCCAGTAAGTATACAAGTTGATACAGGCTCCAAATTGTGTCTCTACAAGCTCCCATTTCAGCTGTATTTTGTTCATAGAGACCTGTTAACTTACACTGAGTTCAAAGGTTTTTAGGGCCACTCTGAAGCCTCCAGGGACAGGGGGGTTGATCCTCAGGGTCTCTTTAATGACACAGCCAGTGTATTTCAACTGCTCCAAGGACTCGATGTTCAAACTCTGGAGGTCCATTCCCTCTTCCTCCTGAAGATACAAGTAGGCACGTGAGAAGGGGCAGAGGATGGTATTTACCAAAAATAAATGGGATAGTGCTAATTGTTAACTTCTCTTGACTGATTTCAAGAGAGTGATTTTGTACTGAGGTAATAATTGAAATCAGCTGTTAGCCCTGCTGGCCCAGCAAGCTTAGACAATTTTAGTTATCCAGTCACTCAAGACAGATATCAAAGCAATAACACAGCTGTTGTGAAGAAACATGAATTATCTCAATAACAACTGATTAAACTTTGTTTGTGCAAGTTGAAAACCATCTAAACCTAGAGGGAGACTTTGTATTTGAGACCCATTTTGGTCAACTAATGTTTGCAACCATTGCTGTCAACAATGGCCTAATCCTGCTCATGCTTAATGATGAAAGCAAAATGAAGTTACAATAAAACTTTAAAATAACGGCTTAAGCTACACTGGCCTGTTATAAAGGTGAAAGATGCAACAATACATTGTACTAACACAGACAAGTTTTGTTTGTCGTTATCACATATATAAGATTCCAGCAAAGTATTATTCAAGACAGCCCCGCTGCACTCAAAAACTGACTAAATCAGACAAAATACCAATTTCTACATAATGTCTTTAAACATGATTGTTCATTGCTTTAATTTTTCATTGAAGTGATCTCAAGAAATGAATTTGAGGCTACACTATGGTAATGTTGAATGTTCTGTATGAAAACTGAACTGCAGCAGCGGTTTTTAAGTTGTTGGAACAACCACTTAAGAATTCAAGTTGTACAGTGTAAATTACCTTGTCCATCAGTTCCTGTCTCAGTCTATCAACAACTTCAGGGTTCAGGCCCAGGAACATGACTAGAGAGGTGGCTGTGCTGGCTGTGGTTTCATGGCCCCCAAACAACAACTCTGTAGCAGACTCCTTAATGGCCTTAACACAAAAACAACACTTAGGATATTTTGCTTGTTTATTCATACATTTAACAATGTAGATTTAATTATGATCATGTCAATACCTGCATGCTGAAGGGCTCCCCGTTCTTCTTGCTGCTGTCGATAAGTTGCTGCAGTGCATCTCTGTGTTTGGATTCCTTGTCGGACTCCTTCACCTTCTTCTTGATGTTCTCCTTTATCTTGGAGTGGATAAAATTCCTTGCTTTCAGACCCTGGAGGACAGGAAAATGGATTGATTGAAGGGGACAGAATTGTTTAGAGTGTAACAAATAAAGGGCGGAATAAAAGCAGTGCAGAAAGCTATTAGACCTTGCCGGAGGTTTAAACAAGAACATGGTAAATTTATATGTGATTCATCACCCATTGCACTTTTCTGCTTGCCTCATGTGCTGTGCTTGTTTTGACAAGGATGTTACATACATTTTTTTATAAGTTTTAGCTTATTAACTACAATTTTTTTCATTATAGGCAGCCACTGGTTTCCATTCATTTAGTTATAGTATGAAAATCTAGTGCATCTTCACCACGGTCAATATCTTATGTCCTTTTTGGCTGTTGATATCTGCTAGCTTTTAAAAATGATTGGCTAATATGTAACGTGTGAACTCCCAGTTCAGTCACATTTAATACTTTAAATCAAAGAGCATAGTTATTTTTAAGGGTTTCTCTCTTACCCTGTACAATCCGCTGAAAGGCACATCAATGGGCAAAGAAAACAGATTCTTGATCATTTCTTCAAAAGCTTCTACCAGCTGCTGCTCATCAGTCTTAATCTGCTCTGGCTCAAAGCCTAGGAGGATCCTCATGGATATTCGGAACATCAGCCGCTTCATCTCTGGATAGACCAGCACACAGGAGTCCTTGGCCAGCCATTCCTTGACTGCAGTTTGCACCTCCTCCTGTATGACAGGGATGTAAAACTCAAGAGCTTCCCTGGAAAAAGCCCGCATGATGGCCTAAAAATGACAAAAGGGAGAGATTTTTTTTAACACTGATTTTTACTTAAGGCTAACAGTCTGCTAGTGATTTAACAATAATCCAACCTGTTTCAAGCAAAAATCCTCTACTACTGCTATTTTTTTTAAAAATCAATATGGTATTTTTTTTTACATTTGATTGCATTACCTGCAAAAACTAATTTTATGAAAACCTTACAAAAGTGGATTTCTATGGAAACAGGTTGAAGTAATCTTACCACTGAAGCAGGTTTTTGTTTGTTTGTTTAAAGAATGTAAGGTTTAAAGAATAGTATGATTTTAAGTTACTTTATTTATTTGCTCAGTGGGATTAATGATTAGACACAGCACTAATAAAATTATTTTTCGTTGAATAGATTTAAAAAATTGCAGAAATTCTGTTCATTTTGGCTCCCCTTAACAGATTAAGCAATCTGGAGACACTCCAGAATATTTTCAATTCATTTTACTGATAGATATGCAATAAATAAAAGTTCAATTGAACTAATTTACCTTTTTTTTGGTTTTGTGTTGGGCTCCGTGCATGTTGGACAGTGTGTCCGAGCCTAGAATGGTGCGAACGGAAGCGGGCCATTGCACAGACACGAGCCTGTGCTCCCCCAGCAGAATGTGCCTGACGTTTTCAGCTCCGGTCACGCGCACAGTAGGGTTACCAAAGAGGTGTGTGCGGTAAATGTAACCGTACTTCTGCCGCTTCATCCGCAGAAACTTTCTCCTCTGCAAAGACAACAACCCATACAAACCAGTACAAAAATGTTAAGCACTGATACAGATGTGTAGATCGTACAGATGACAACACACAGCCCTTCACAAATAAAAAAATATACATATTTTTACATAGGATGTATATCCTAATACTTAGAAAAATATAAAATCCAACGCAATACAACTACAAGATTGCAAATTATCTCCAAATAAGCCGCCTTTAAAATAAAATCTTCAAGTAAACTTGAATATTTACTCATTTATTAGTTTTTAACCTTGCAGGTGCAAAATGATCAGCGCTTAGGTTGAAAGAAGTGTTTTTTCTTTACTAGGATGGAAACAGCAACAAACTGAAAAACATGAGGAAAGTTAAAATCACATAACTAATGCGCCCGAAGCATCAGTATCCATGTGTAGATTATAGGCAGAAAGTGTTTCCGTGTGACGGTATAGGTCAGCAGCTGTTATGCGTTTACCTGGAGGATGAGCTGCAGCGTCTCTCCGATGAAAGGTAAGCCCATGGATCCCGGGGGCAGCGGGCTGGAACAGCTCGGATCTCTGCCTCTGATCATGTAAACCTCCCAGAGCTTCGCCGCCACCAAAAATAGCAGGATAGGAAGCACGATCGTGCACAGGAAGGTGGCCAACAGTGTGCTCAGAGCCATATTGAGGCGCTTCAGTGACAGTTAGCGTCTTGAAAGAGAGAGGTGGTGTGGCTCAGGTAGAACTCTGACAGCGACAGCGACTGCAGACTGCTCATCCAGTGCTTTTATAGGCTGCCAGGACTGTGGGCAGCCTGCTACCTTCTCCTCCCTCAGATAAATTAGTTCACTCAAAGTTCATCTTTAATTGTGGGTGTCGCTCGGCCCCGCCTTCGGTCTGTACTGGCTGATTCGCCTCACCATTTGTTCCAAGGGCCGCATCTTTAATCCCTACCTCCTGTTGCACGCAGACAATCCGCGGCGGATTTCACTGAGAAAAGGTGATGATTCCCTCCGAGACAATAGAAGCGCGTCAAAGCGACGTCTTTGTTGGCAATGACGCAGCGAGTTGACACACTCACTACCTGACTTAAGCCCCACTTGAGGAATCAAAATCATGCCTGAAGGGTAGTCTGTATACAAGAGCAAAAAAGCTTTTAAGCAGCATAATTTAACTGCTCCAGCAAACGAAGAAGAGCTTCCAGGTTAGAGAATGTCTTAATCTCGCTCACTGTTGGTCTCATTGGTGCCATTTTGGTTTAATCTAGTTTATTAGTTCATTTTACACACTAGATTGTGTTGCTCGAAATTAAATTTGCCAGCATTTGATGCAGATGTAATTTTTAACACGATTGGACTGTGGTTTTTTCAAATTATTTTTCAAATCATCAGTCTGATTTCATTTCTCTTGCCTCCATGATGCATTAGGATAAAGAGTAGAGGTAAACTAAGATTTGAAAAGGCAAAGAATTCACACGAGAGCTGCTTAACCTCTGATTCGCTCAGTTTGTTTGTTTCAGCTATTGTATCAACCTGATTCCAGGTTGAACCTTTTTCCCAGAGGAAGACTTTAACCTCCCCCCCCCCTCGTGCGTGCGTGCGTGTGAGTGTGTGTTATAAAAATGATATCTCTCTCTTACAGGGTTCAAACTTGGGTCAGCAGAGACAGGCGGAGGGACGTGCGCTCTCATACACACATACACCCACACACACATGCACGCAAGGTTATCCCCGGGCTACACCGCATGAAAAGTAAACACCGAGCGGGGAAGGCGCTCATCAGCCGAGTCACCATAACCTCACTCTGCATTTGGACTCGCGTTTTTTACGACCTACCGTAACGTCAGGGTGTGTGTGCGTGTTTATGTAGCCTATATGTGGCAGGGCCAATCGGTCAGTGACAGTGGGACAGCTAGGCTGCTGCTTTTTCAACGACACATTACATGGATGGATCTGTCTGTCCTGGCTGACTGTGTGTTTTTAAAAGAGGGCGCCCTGAGGTTAACCCCGGCAGTAAGCCACACTATTACTATTACAGTCACAAAAGCTTGGACACAAGTTGATCTCCCATCATGTCTTGGATGTAAAATTGCATGTATTTTCTTTGACTATCTCCTGATTACAAGCACTACTGAAGTTACAACTCGGAGTATTTATTATCTCCATGTATTTTATAGGATACAGCCCGGTGTTTTTAGCACATTGTGGGAAAGACATATTCTTTAATTATACATATGGCTCCTATTTTTAGACGCCGATGTCAATCTACTGCGGACACAGTATGATTTGCAAGGCCAACACAAACCAACTAAATAAATTAGCTGTTAGTAACTTCTCCTTCAGAATTTAATTTCAAGCTGTATGGGGAAAAATATGACCAGTTTAGCCCTTTAGGTGTCTCTGGCGCCTCAATTTTTTTCTAATCTCAAGACAGTTCCGCCTACTCCCTCATTGAGATGCTGTGATTGGCTAGTAGCACTGCGCTGTGATTGGCTGGTACTATTACCTCTCCAGGTCCTTGTGATTGGATGCTAGCTGTAAAAGAAAATCGCGACAGACTATGAGAAGTTTATCTCTTAGAGCAAAATATCCAACATAAGGGGTACATGGTAATAAAGTAAACCGTTGAAACGAAGCTACAACAGACTACACTATGTGGAACTAAAAGTTTTGTTCGACTTAATTAACGCATTAGTTTCATTTTTGTTTTTTGATTTTTGTTTTAATAGTCACATTTTAAACATTACAGTTAAATTAGCAACATTAGTTTGGTCATCCTAGGTTAAGAGTGAGGAGTAACTGTATGATTTTTTTCATTTAGGGCATGAATAATCTAAAAATGCACAGTTCTAGTCAAATTAAAGGGACAGTGCAAATATGTATTATATGTAAAAAGTATGAATATGTCTAATGTTTGTCTCCTCCAACTTAGCCACCCAGTCCATTACAGTAGAGCAAGGCAACAAAACAGCACCATGCACTGACTATGTGACAGAGGCCTCAGCACATCCAATGTTCACTTGTCAGTTACCTCTGACCAAAATGTGAGTCACAGTCATGTTATCAGTTTGATCCACTACGGTACAGACCGTTGAGAAACAATCCAATATTGCACTGATCATCAGCGTTGCATGCAGCACATAACAAAGTAATACATTGGAGTTTGTTTTTTTGCTAAAATAAATTATGTCACATGTTAGTTTTGCAATTCAAGTAATCACTTATTTAGTTAAATTTTTTAATTAAGCAATGCAGTACTTGTAAGATTTTGTGTATTTCCCTGTCCCTATTTCATCACAACAAACAAAAAAAGAAAATTCTTGATGCATTTGCACTGTTTCTGTTTCTTTGCTGCTTCTTGACCTAGCTGCATACACGTGGAATGAAAGTAGAAGAGGACAGCATTTACTTAGAGGAAATACTTACAGTATTTTGAATTTGATGGTGAAAGCAAAAAGAACAAGCCAGAGAAATGCAAATTGTGTCTGAGTAGTAAGTGTCTGTCATTTACTTTAATGTACTTCAACCAGTCAGCTTTTTTCATTGCAGTTGAATTGCTTTGAATTAGAAGAATAATTTCTAATTTGTTAAACTACAGTGTACAAGTAGTAGGCAACCTAGAATTACCTATATGTATATGTTTTTCTGGTTTTAAATTATGCGTTGTATGAGCTTGTTAGGCTTTATGCCTTGAGCCCTAGAACCCTCTTGCTGGTATTTGTACTTGTAAACAAACATAATTGTTAGAGAAGGGATACTGCATCTGCCATACTTGTTGCTTCACTAAGCTATACAATGATGGTAGGCATCGTGTAACTAGTAGGCGCTTGTAAGTCACCAAACACTAAACAACTGAGTTAAACAAGTGAAGAGGCACTATCTCTCAGAATTTTACAGATTATTCCTTTATATATGAAAGCAAACACTCAGTGCTGCCCTCATAAATTAGTTATAAATACACTAATTTTCATAAAGAAATATCAGAAAATTGTGGGAGGTACATTTTGAAAATACATTTTGTGGAGGACACAAGACACCCCCTACCAAATATCTATACCATGGTTATGCCTATGACTGTAATGAGTTACTTTATTCATCAGGTAATGCTCAAGCAAAGCAGCCTACTTAATGGTCTTGTCTTTTATTTATGTTGCCTTTCGAAGTTATGTGAAAAAACACGTTGGGAGACAGAGTTAATGAAAGTATATGTAGTTCATATGCAGGAAATTTCAATTTTCATGGGAATTTCCTTAATAGAAAAGCTCAATCAAAATAAAAGTTAGAGAAAATATAACTGAACAGCGAACCTTAACGAATGACATTTGAAAAATCTAAATTTTGAAAAAAAAAACTTTCTTATGAAATTATGTATTTTTGGTGTCTAAGGAGAAAGAATTTACCTAATGGCCTAAGTATTGCTCAAATCTCAACAAGTTCTGTGCATGGGTAAAAACGTTAACCTCTGGTAGGGGTGGATTAATTTGATGAAACTTCGGACCACAGTATCTATGATTCTATATCACAGCAACAGTATATATGTAGTCTGTAAATGAGGAAATGAGAGTGTTTAATATAAATAAAGTTTTTTTGACTACACAGAATTTTCATTTGATCAAGGGAAGGTTTATGGGCTTTAAAGACAGAGAAGACTTCTGACAACTGAACATGCAGCAACAGAGAAGGTGAAGTCATAAAATATGACAATTTTCATTATATCATTGTAATTGCTCAACAGTATATCGGCCACTGAAAACTGATTATGAAATAATCCACAGTATTAATAAATCAGTGGCCATCTTAGGCTGTTTAAGGGGCAGAGGCAAAAAAAATGAAAAGTGCTCTTACTGCACAGCAGGGGCCTACCAGTGTACAAACACCGTATGCTGCATTATGTATGATGCAACCATTCTTGATAAAAATTACTTGTATACTAAGAAGTGATTCACACTAAAAGTATAACTACACTTCTATGAAAAACAACATAAGACAATTGCGTAATGTCCTGAATGAGTCTGAAGGTTAGCATATAAGCAGCTATGCAAGGTACATGCAAAGTTGGCCAGCTTCTTCGCTAAGCATCTAACCTAAACATGTGATATAGCTATCTGTAAAAGCACTTGCAAGGTATAACTATGAATACTTAGTGATGTACCACTCGTAAAATTCCCTCTTACTTACCTCACACACTATAATAGGTTGTCAGCAGTGTTGAGACTAACGCGTTACTTTGTAACGCATTACTGTAACGGCGTTATTTTTTGCGGTAACGAGTACGCTAACGCGTTATTTTTTAAATTCAGTAACTCTGTTACCGTTACTACATGATGCGTTACTGCGTTATTTAACGTTATTTTACAGTCTCGGCTAGAGACTGAGAGAGCTGCAGTGCAGTGTTGTGTAGTCCTGAATCTTCCTGTGTCA
>JAPZDZ010000014.1:19153351-19163911 GCA_029783805.1 Acanthurus tennentii
TGTAAAAATCCAGTACCCCTGAAATATAGTGGACTAACTGTATAGATAGAATCTAAATAACTCACCTACCAGTAAAATAAAACTAAACTTAAAAGACAATTGGCCCCCCTGAGTAAATTTGTGTAACTTCCTCAGTTGTGCAGCTCAGAGAGCTTGTCTCTGTTCCACAACTGTTCCAGCTAATAGACTGATGTTTGAAATTACTCAGAGATCTGATAACGTGTTTACTGTTATCTTCACTTGTACTTAACCGCACACACAAAACACACAGTTCAATAAAATGCTCACAAACACACACACACTGGAAGAGAGCAGGCGCACAGTGCCATTGCGCGTGCTTCAATCTCTCCCCCCTCTGCTTACTTGCTGGCTGACCTGCTTGTGACCCTGACATCTCCGTGAACTCAACCAACCAAGTTCACTGGTTCTAAAACAGAGAGCGGGAGAGAGAGAGAGAAAACAAGAGAGAAAGAAAGTAGAGGAAAGAGAAAACAATAATTTGAATACAAAAGAAAACAGAGCACAGAGACAAAAGAGAGGGAATGAGAGCATAATTTAAGAGCCAGAAAACACTGGATGTCTGTTAAAATATAATAACCAAGTAACTGTGGAATAATTCACTGATATTACCATCAGAACTCACGGACTCTGCAGTTCCTCTCAACTCTAAATAGCATTTAAGCAATTTTCGGGTCATTGCTGTTTTTTTTTATTACGGTCTGCAACTTAATTTTCAAGATTCACTCTCACAACTCATTGTGTTGTGTTTTCAGCCACAGCAGGCAGTTGTTGTCAGTGAAGAACTGTGAAAACCCACTGTAAACAAGCTGCCTAGCGCCAAACAGCTGGCAGACACAGTAAGAGACGAGCTGGTGTATTTAATTGCTACAGAACCAGATATTCTTGAGGAATTGCTAAAGATCAAACAACAGATAAACAAGAGGAAACATTGGCTTTGCATTCATCAAGCAAAAATAAGTATCTGTTTTGTTACTCTTATTTCTGTTTTGTTCTGTTATACTTCTATCTATTATATTGGGTAATAATATGTAAGCATTGTGTTTACAATGCAGTTTAACTGATATTGTTAGTGATTTATACATTAAAACACAGTATATTATTTGTTTATTCTCTGATGTTTCTGTTGACACTCTGTGGGTCTCTTAAGAGAAAGTGAAAATCAGTGAAATATCTAGTTGCACAACAAAGTAATAAGTTAGACCAACCCCCCATAATTTGATGAGAGTCAGAGGTAGCTGTTACATTTTAGCTGAATTATTTTCAATAAATTACTCACAGATGTAGGATGAGTTCCTCTTAAAACATTGTTCCATGATCATCACTAATTCTGCCACGTAAGCTCTCTAGCTGTATCATAGTTTACGTTTAGTTTTGAGTTTTACTATTGTTTTGTTAAGTTTCCCTTCTTTTGTAATCACATGCCCCACCCTGATGTGTTTCACCTGTGTTGATTGGCCCACCTGTGTCTCATTACTCTGTGGATATGTCTGTGTTTCCCCTTTGTTGGTTCCTCTGTTGTTGTTCACTGGCTCTGTCTTTGTTCTACAACTTGGTTCTGTGGCCTTGTCTCAACCCTGCCTGTTTGCCATATGCTTCCCTGTTTGTAATGTTAGGTTCAGAGATTAGTTTTTATTTTTTGTATTTTTTTGTTTTGTCCTTTGCTCCTTTATTTTTTGTTTTATTTTTAGCTTTTTTTAAATAAAGCTAAATTTCAGTTAGTTACTCTTTGAGTGACTAACTGAAATTTAGCTGTAAATGTTCTTGCTTTGCGGTCTTTTCAGTTTTAATCCTGCATTACTTTTATGGCAGATAGCTGCATTCTTAATCTGTAGGTTCCTTACTAAGGTAGGTGCTTTCTGAAATTACTTATTTAGTGTTATCTAGAGCAGTAACTTTAATTATCCCCTGTAAATTTCAAGATAGATTTGAATCTTATTTGTAAGTTATAATATAATAATTAGTTAATTTAGCACAATCTAAATTGTAGTGTTAAAACAAAACACAATATCCACCATAAAATCAATCTGAAAACTTGGCAGTCTGGAGATCATTCTCTTCAACCAGACATTGGACTTCTTTTCAAACTGACCCCAGTCAGTTCAAAATGGTGGTCACACCTCCTTTGGAACTCCATTCTGAGGTTTGTAGATCATACCACCATCATCAGTTGCATTTTTAACAATGACTGTTTATATCATGAAGGCATTAACTATCTTGCTGAGCAAAGAGAACAACCTACTGCCCAACATCAGCTCAGCAGGTGTCTTGGATTTTTTATTTTTGGGTAGAATGAATATCAAAATGCCAAGAAAAAGTTCTGTTTGAAGATATCTCCAAAACCAAAAAAATATGCAAAACCTGCAATGGTTCAAAATGGTAAACTTTTTTGAAAGATATATTTAAATGATGCACAAAACATCTCATTGCTCTATGTCTAGAAATTTAGATTTGGAGACCGGATATTTGTGAATTCGATCATGTTTTCAGTGCCTTTTGTAATTTCTCTGTATTATGTAAATTTTTTTAATTTTTATTTTCAGGGTAAAGCTTCAAGGTTCATTCTTTGAATAAAATGTGCATATGTTAAGGTGTATATCTCTGTAGCTCATGTTGTGCATTTTTCAAAAATTAGTTTTTTTTCAATGCAATATTTTCATCCTGTCCTTGAGTGCCACACAGCTGTTTAGACTAGTCTTTTTAGATATAGCTGTGGCTGTTTTGAAGCAGGTGGGATTACTCTCCTGACACTGATGTTAAAAGTGTCTGTAATAACAACCTCTGGCTGACTGGCACATGCTTTTATTGCACTACTGTTATCAGGCCCAGCAGGTTTACTCATACTCACACTCAGCAGGTTTCTTACATTCTCTGATATTGAACATTACTGCGTCTCTGGGGGAGGAAATAGATAGGCAGACTAGGCAAGTTCTGTTTTGATTCATTCTCAAAATTTGACAGTTATGAGCTATGATGTTCTATTAAATGTACATTGCTGCAAATGTTTTGGACAGCCAAATTGTAGAAGCATTACTCATGGCCAAAATACCCTTAGCCTTAGAATCCTGTAAAAGATCAAATTTTGTCTTCTTTACCTAAGAGTTTTCCCCACTAACTTAATTCTGACCAGAGGGGTGTGGATATTATGTTAACTGTTATTAGTGAAATGAGACAGGTTGACTGTTGTAATCTTGTTGTAGATGCTATACATTGTATGTTTGTTTGTTTACCTGCAAAAATAAACATGATATTTTCACTCACAAGTGTGTTACTACTACACAAGTGTGTTGGGTAAAGGTATCAAGTTAAATTATAAAAAATGATCCCTCTAAGCCTTTGTCATTTTTTTCCTGAGACACTTGATAAATTACATATATAAAACTAGCCTTGATGTTTGAACTTATGCAAAAAAAAATATGCTTAGAGTTTAAAAAAATCCTTCATGTTGCAGCTGTAGAGAGATAGAGGACATACATTTGCAGGGGAAATGTTGGCTTTAAAGAATAATAGTGGAAGAGTTTAAGAACAATAGAACAGAGAGTACACAGTAACCCTTTGGGGAAAACAAACACATTTCTGTGTGCATGTGTGTGTGTTGGCTGGGTGGCTGCTGTCCAGTGATAATAGAGTTCTCCAAATGTCTCTCGCTTCATTACATTTGTGGCGACAGGGATTCTCGCATTCAAACGCTGACCCAGGCCAAAGTTCACTTGTTGTTTGCCAGTAAGCTTGTTTGTGGTGGAATACAGCGAGGCTCCAAGGGTGAGATACAAGATGACACGAAACCTTCAGGAAGCGTGTTTGTCTTTGTGTGAGCATGTGAGAGAGAAAAAGAGGTAGAGAGAGAAAGGGAGGGGATCACCAATATCTAGACTGTGACTGGTGGTTAAGTTAAAAAAGAAGCACCATCTCTCTGCACCTTTGTTTTACACTCGACGAAACACCAGTGTTATTTAATTCTTTGCTTGGAGGATTCATGATTCCTCAGTAAGTTAAGTCAGTACTGGACAAAGAGTGTATTGCAGGAAAATGTGTGCCAGCATTGCTCAACCAAAGTTGGGTATGCCTCTGTAAACACAGTAAAGCAGTTAAACCAGCATCACTGAAATTTCTAACTAGGGTTAATTCTTGCTGCAATATATCTTCATGTGTAGATTGTTTGGTCCATTGTGTCTCTCATGGAAAACTAGCAAAGCTGCAGCCAGTCAGGAAATATCAAGAGCACAAGCAGTTGCTCTATCCACTAATGCATGATCCTCAGGGATACAAGGAGCTTCTTATACTAAATGCCTTAAATTTCATGACAAAAATCTCTGCTTCTGGCTCTAGCAGTCTGTTTGACTTAGTCATAAAGTTGTATTACTTCTTTTCATGAAATCCTTTAAAAGTGCGTGCTTGCGTGCGTGTCAGAATATTAAGATTTTGTCATTACAGTAAGTATTACTTACATATATATTAACATTTAAATTTGGTTTTATAACCGACCATATTAAAAAAAATGTAAATTCATTGTTGTAACAAGATAAATAGTCAATGACAAACCACTAAATATTAACATTTTGTGTTCCTATTTTTTTCTCTGTTTTAGCAGAACAGTGCACCCCAAATCAATGTACACACCCTTACCGTTTTTTTTTTTTTTTTTGTACTATAACACCTAAAATACATTTTGGCCCAAACTACAAAAATAAGGCCCAACTGAAATGCTCTACAATAACCATAAGGAACATTTAGCAGTCTACGAACAACCATGCCTAACATCAAGGCACTTCTGACAACACTTACACAGATGCATTTTGTTGTAGAGAGCAATGCCAGATAGTGTAAGCTATGAACTGACCACTTAACTGTGCTGAGTCATCCAGTACGTTACAACAAGCAGACATTAATGTTGAATAAACCTTTATTACAGCACACAAAATAAAAAACAACAAATTTAAGAAAACAACTTTCTAATTGGGGTGTCTTATTGAGAACAGTGACAAAGGTAAAACAAGGATTCCTTTCCATGTCAAAATGCATCCTCTCTCCACATCTGTGAAGGCAAGATAAAAAAAAGGACCCTTGCTATTCCAAATGAAATGATCATTGACTTAAAAAATGTAAATGTTAATTACATTTAAAAGTTTGATTTTTAATCTTCAGCTTGCTCTTTTGATTTTTTTTTTGAAGCATTAATAAATTTTGTACTTAGGTTTCATATCAGGTCTGTATTTGACCCTTATCCATTCCCAGATATTCTTTGTCATTTCATATGAGATTATCTGATCAGTTGTATTACTGAATTTACATTTACTTGACAAATATTCATCTCTATTCATCAGCTAGGCCTCATTCCTACATTCAATCATGTGGTTAAAGCCTCGAAGGGACAGAGGCAAACTATGTTTGCTTAATTATTTTCTGTTGTCTTGTTGTCTTATTGCCTTGAGTTGAAATAAACTAGAAAACTAGAAACATGTACACTCTGCCCAATAACTTTACATTTTGCAAATGCTTTCATTCAGCATTAGGGGACTGATTTACATATCTCTATTGTACATGAGCAAGACTGGTCCAAGACCACCATTTACCCAAAAACTTTTACTTATCAAGGGGGCTTATCAAGAAAATGGCATAAATTCATTAATGATTAATCTAATCATCATAAATATGGCTATATATTTTCTGGACGAGATGGCGATCTTCTTTGTATTGCCTACTGACCATTCACACCATTCTGCTTAGATGTCATGTTTTCACAAACACAGTTTTGGCGTGCTGATAGTGGTACACCTCGGACTAGTTTAAGCAGCAACTCGTGCTGCATTGATTCATATTTGTCTTATGTCATTTTCACAATCCTCCATCACATCCTTCCAATTTGGCAGTCTATTTAAGCTGCAAGATTAATGGCATCTCCCTCTGCCCTGTCATTGCCTGGGACTTGTACCAGTGCAACACTTAATTTTTTTAGTTCTCTACCATCCCAGCATCCTCCTGCAAGCTCCAGCTGGGGTTCAAAATGCATATCATCACTCCTCAATTTCTTGATGTAAAACAAATTTGCGAGGAGTGATGAGGTCAGAGTTTAAACTCCAAACTCATACTATCTACTGCTTCTGCAATAAACATTTCAAACCATTACAAATGTGAGTAGCCTGACTGATTGCAAATACATTAGCATAATAAGTCCTCCAGCTGCCTAAAGGGAGCATCTTCTCCATATCTTTCCGGCGCAGACATGAGACTTGGCTATTATTTGAATGCTGACTTTAACTTAAGTATTTATAGTATAATGGGAAGTAAATGCATGATAGGAGAGGATGAGGTAAATGACAGAGGCCCTGTACACACCGCAAAACCAGAAAAGCCAGTTATTACACATTAAAGTCTCAGACAGGAGGTGTGTACACAGAAACCCTTTGACTAAAATGTAATTTTATAACTTTAGATAATATCTATGTGCAGTCAGTTGGAATCTTTAGAACAAGTATTTATATACCAGGAATGTTATAAGGGATCTTTGTTAGAATATATCATTTTTATACCTTCACCAATCAAATATGTGGAGAGAGGGTACACTGTAAATCACAGAGCTCCTGACCCTGCATTGAACTGTGTTCACCAAGTAAGCAACAAACGCAGGTTCAAACTCTTAATAATTACATATTTACTTCAGATGTTAATGGAGGTGCATTTCACAGTGCCAACCTCCAATCCTAGTTGTAGCAGACAAACTGCTGTAACATTTTCTTTACAAAATATGCAGTATATACAGTGGCATTTACACGCACATTTTTAAAAAAAGGCAGAACAATAATCTAAAAGGAAACTAAAACTTCATTCAGTTTCAGTGCAAGAATGCCTGCTGAAAGTGGAACAGACACAGAACATAAACAGAATAGAAACAGACACAATATAAAATGTGTGTCATCAGGAGTCATGTGCAGGTTTTAGGTAAGCATTAACTTGCCTGCGAAGCTGTAAAGGAACCAATTCATTATTGCTGTGCTTTGTGAATATATGTGAGATTCTAAAGCTTCATTTCACCCTGAGGAACAAAAAGAAAGAATTTAGAATGCTAGTTATTAAACTGTTAAATATTTATGTATATATAATCACTAATAACATAATTCCCCAAGGGGACCTTGTTTTCTTGCAAGCATTAATCAAGTAGTTCGAGTGGGACAAAACTGTAGCTAACATCACATAAATAATGTCATCAACCCAACTGCTGTCAGGATTTGCAGAGGGAGTAAGAGGGCATGCACTGATGTCACCTTTACTTGATACCACTGAGCACCTCACCACTAAATCATGTGTCTCTTGCTTACATGTTGCAAGTCTGACCCAAGTGCCCTAAGTAATGCTGTTGTATGTGCTCTACTTATTCTAACTATGCAGAGGAAGGACTTCTCTGTGCTTTTTAGCTGTTCAATTTATTCGGTAAACTTTTTTCTGAAAAGGTTTCCAAAGCATACGGATTTTATCTACACCTAGCTTTGACCACAATACACCTCTGGGAGATGGTCTTGCTGTTGTGATCGCATTCTGATTGCTATGTGTTCTGGTAGCACGTACACTTAATGTGTTTAGATAATGACTACAAGTCGACACGAGGTGTCAGTTTTCTGTAAATTTCTCATACGGTGACATCACATGCAAACCCTCCTTTAGGATTGCTTGATGCAGTGGTAATGGACACAACAACCACAGTCCTCTTCAACTCCTTAGAGCCTTTGCTAAACAAACTGAAATGTGTCCACATTTAGTATCTAATGCAATCTAGTACAACAACCTGCAATTACTAGGTCTATGTTTGCATGAATTTGTGCTGTTGTAACAGACTGCATTATTAGTTTTTTTGGTTGCATTCTAACTGTTGTGTTATGCTGTCTGCCCGGCGCATGTACACTAGATGAACCAAATAGTTTAAAAAACTACTTTTCGGATTATCACCCTCAATTTTGTCATTCTCATATGTGAAGAACATGTTAAGTTTTTAAATACAATCTGAGTGTCAAAGACTCACCTCCATAGGTACTCTCTACAAAAAGTTTTATCATTTTCACTGGCTGTGACATGTGTTGTGTTCAAGCACTGAAAAACACTGAACTCCTCCATGTTCAGTCACTGTGAGGCTCTGTCAGAGGGGATTGGTTTCAGTGTATAATGTAAGGCAGAAAAGAGGATAAAGAGCAAGCAAAGCCACCGAGTTCAACAAAACTTCACTTCTTTCATGAACATCAGTCTTTCAAGACGTCATCATCCATTTATCTTTTTTTTTTTATCCATCCATGACCACAGCAGTACTTTGTGCACAAATGCATACAAGGTAAGTAAAAGTATTGGGACAATGAGTTTAACTAGTCTTTTCTTGTGATAACTTGTTTTTTATTTAATTTAATTTTAGTTTAATTTTAACTTATGTTTTAACTTTTGATTTCATTTTAGTAGTTTTATTTAGCTTTCAGTATGTTTGCTTGATTTAGTTTAGTTTCAGAAAGGCTAGTTTTCTAAATATTTAATACTCAGTTTAAGTTTTACAATAGATTTCGATTTTTGTTCAGGTCAGATATAATGTCTGAAGTATGTAGCTAAAAGTACATAAAAAAGGTATAAAAATTTGTTACTTAATGCTTTTAATACAAATATTTGTATATTTGTCATATGCATATATAGCAGTGATTCCTTTGAAATGCACTGATTACAGTCTAAAATTACAGTACTTTATTATGACTCAACTTACAGCCGTAATAGGACCCTAGATTCAAAGCAATCATACTCTTCAGAAACTAGGTTACAGTAATATATTTTTTTTATTCTTGGGGTGAAGTTTGAGAGAAATCTGATATATTTTTCCAGCTAGATTCTTCTCTTGAGTAATTTTCCAGTGTATAAACACATTTGGCTTTTTAAATGTTTGAAACTGTTTTTTTTAATTCTCCTCATTGTCCCAGTACTTGTGAGTGTTGCTTCCTCTGTTCCCTGTTTCACACTTCCTCTACTGCAACAATCATAACACTCTCACAAATGTACAAAACATAGTTTGTCTTATGATAGCCATTAAAAATATTCTGCAAACATTTTACTGTTCACCTTTGTGAAAAGTCCAGTAAACCATCTTGTATTTGTCTGTAATTTACATTGCGTATTCAGTCTGGTGTGTGTGTGTGTTGCTCAGGTTCTGTTGCCTGCATGCCTTGTACAGTGTGTATTGCTGTGCCTTTATTCTGATGTATGTGTATGCAATCTTAACATATGTCCCTCTGTGTGTCTGTATATGTGTGTGAGTGTGCATAAATTCCCTTCATGGTCTGTGTATCACTCTCATGTTGTGTTTAATTACATCATTACATGAAAATTTCCTTCCTTTTTGTGTGTCTTGGCAATTGTGTGTGCATGTGACTGTATGCATGTTTCATTCTTTGTACTTTGTTGTGACACTCTTGTGTGTTTGCTTGAGTGTGTGTGTGTTTAAGAGGACATGCCATTGACCAGGCTCCTCAGCTGTTTGACCACAGTCTCTATCAGCTTCTGTTTGTCTCTGTCATTCTTCCTGAACTGAGAGAAGATGTTGTTCTTCTTACTGGTGTCCTTCATCCTAGACACAGAGAGAGACAATGTCAAAAAAATAAATCACACATATGTATTCTGCTGATGTACAACCTGTGAGATTGTTACTACTTAAATTATTAATTGCTACTCCGTGAATGACATCAGACACTGATATATAGGAATTCTCTTTGGAAGAATGACAACAATTTCTATACTAGGAGTGATGTAGCACTTGTCAATAAAAACTCTGGTGTGACCTACACATCATTTGTTATGTGGGAGCAAACTGAAACAACCACTGAATTTTATGATAAGAGATATATGACTTTGTTGTGAATTTGAACGCCAAGCTATAAATAAATATATCTTCCTTTGGAGGACTCTTAAGAAAGCAATCACCATGCTGTGTGTATTACCATGTAAGTGCAGGGATTTTTTCTAATAAAACAGAAAGTGTACAAGTATAAAAAAAGAGTTCACCATAATGGGACTCAGACATCGCAGACCATGTGACAAGGGCGATAACCCACTCCTCTATAATATGCAAATCTGGCAGTGCAGCCCATATATGTGTGTGTGTGTCTGTGTGTGTGCCTGTAAATATATATATAAATTAGTGCCACTTCCTGAAACTACGGGAGTCGGCAAGGCACAGACCGTGCATGCGTTAATTGCGCGTTAAAAAAATTAGTGCCTTAAAAGGAGTTTGAGTTAACACGTTATTAACGCGTTAACTTCGACAGCCCTAGTGTGTATATATATATATATATATATATATATATAACGCGTTAACTTAGACAGCCCCAGTGTGTTTGAGTGTTAACTCAAACTCCTTTTAAAGGCACTAATTTTTTTTTACACGTGATTAACGCATGCACGGTCTGTGCCTTGCCAGCTCCCGTAGTTTTTATATATATTATTTAAAAATATTATATATATATATATATAAAAATATATATATATATATATATATATATATATGTTTTAGGGTATACTAGAATT
>JAPZDZ010000014.1:19174341-19184575 GCA_029783805.1 Acanthurus tennentii
TGAAGCACTGTGAATTGCCTTGTGTATGAATGGTGCTATATAAATAAAATTGCCTTGCCTTGCCTTGCCTTGCCTTATTGTGTTTTTTAATGTGGGACTTGCTAGTTATTTTGCGTGACATTATGTGTATCATTGTGGTTGTACATGCTTTTGGGCTCCAAGTTTTTCTTCTAATCAAGGCCATAATGAAAAAAAGATTTCAGTAATATGACTCGTAAGCATAAACCATATTCTACTGCCAGTGACACAGCAAAAAAAAAAGTAAACACAAAAGACAATAGATCCAAAAATAATATCAAACTTGTATTTAGCTGGTTCTGATTTCTTTGTCTCCTCCTTCATATTAGCCAACATCTTGTTTGCAAATGATCTGACCTCTTGGCCAAAAATGACAATAAAGTTAAAATAATGTTTGCCCTGCTTGTCAACCACAATACAACCAACCAAAAACAAGGCAAGAGATAAATGTTAACATGTTGAAATGCAGTTTAAAGTGTTAAAATCAAAATAATAATAATCAACATTCTATATATCAATACATTTAATACATACAGGTTAATCATCATTGGCATATTGTACCAAAATACCTTATTTACATCATTTAGAAATAAGTACAGGGTTAAGTTAATTGAATGAAATAATGTGTGACTGAATGGTTGATACTCTTTACAAAACAAGGGGGTTAATCATAAAAATCAAAAATCAAAATAATAATAATCAACATTCTATATATCAATACATTTAATCTAACTATACCAAATGTAGAACATGGTTTCTTAGTTTCAGTCTGACCAAAAAAAAGGCAGGCTTCATATTTTCTTTTTCAGTTTTAAGAAAAAATCTTGGAAGCCTTGTTGATAAAACATGCAATTACTACATGATTTAAAAAAAACTGCATTTATTTTTACTTACATTCACACTGAATGACATCTAAATTGAATTGCTGAATGGCCCCCATACTGATTTGTTTCAGTTCTGTGTCCAGGAGCATCTGCATTAGTGATGTGGACAGATGCTTGCAGGCTGACATACAAGCTGTCTGAGCCACTTTACCCTACAGAGAGAGGGACAGTGAAAGGAAGGGAGGACAAGGAAGGTGACAGAGGAAGAAATAGTGCAAAAAAGGGATGGGTAGATGGAGAGGTATAGAAAACATGAGGATGAGGATGAAAAACAGTAAAATTGAGAGGGATGGGAAAGAGGTGGTATGAGGTTAGTGGAAAGGTAATATAAAGAGAAAAAAGGAGCAGTAGTGCACAAAAAGGATCAGAATACAAGGAAATGTGTAGGAATGACAGTTAAGTAGGAGAGGGAAATTAAGAGAGATTGTGAAAAACAATTAGCAAAAGAGTAAAAGGTTAAACCATTAAAGAATAACAAGAGTGTGTGAGTGGAAGATATGAGTAAAAACAGATATAGTGGATAAAGAGAGGGGCAAAAGATCAGACTATTAGTTTTACCTTGAATTCTGGATAAACATGTGCAAACATGTATCTGTAAAAGCAACAAGCACTTCACACAATCAACTAACTAGCTTAGGGGTCAGGAACCTGTGGATTGTGAAAGCCTCTTTTGAGATACTTGGTTGTTAATATTTGTTTTTTCTATTTTTAATGCAAATTAACAACGATTTAGGTATGTTTCTGCTTAGAGGTTTTGACAGTTGTCAAATCTGACTTGGATTAAGTGGATAAACAGGTAGAAATTATTTCTGTTCACTTGGTGCAAGAGATACAGCAACACGGCAATTAATAAAGTTATTCTTGACAAAATGTCAACGCTAGTTCAATCAGTATGCAAAGCAAACACAAGGATGGATGTATTAGAATGGGTAGATGTATGTACTCTTATAAACTTAAATGTGGTTAGAGCATGAAAAACAGTCAAATATTAAAAGTTGGCAAAGAGTGCCTGGTCAGATACGAAGGAGCAGTCACACCAGTTTCTTAAACTGAGACTTTTTAGTGATAAAAATTAGCTTTAATGGAATTTCCTTTATCAGTGAAGCATAAATCTACCTAAAATGTATGTAAAGTTCAAGTTAGGTGAACTTCATCACAGAAGTTTGTACTTTTGAAATACAAAAAAACATCTTGGCTGTGCTGTCCTTTAAGGCAGAGGACAGCTATAGTCCACAGTCCAAAGCAGAGGGAGACAACAAAAGTCGGCTAGCCAACTACAGCAGCTGACCAACTCGTTCGGCAAGCTGTCATTTTTTAACAAGCTTACAATTTCCACCAATTTCTCAAGGCTTCTAAGATAGTCCTTGCTGTACTATGTTATGGTATGACTAGGGTTTTTATTTTTTTATTTTTGCTTGGTGTCTCACTTTTGGATAACCACATGACCTGTGGCAAACACAAAGTGAACAGCTGATTGGCAACAAGTCAAGTCTGTATTAAACCAATCTGCAAAAAAAAAAATTCAAATCTTTTTAGCCTCAGTAAGAGCAGCACAGGACTGAAGACTGGGTGCTTACACAGTGCACCTTTTCTGCACCATGTATCCTAGAATTTAAATCGCTGTAGACAAATGAATGCAGGTGCAAGACTGAAAATACATTAGCAAAAGGACTAAGTGAGATAATGTAAATGATAATAAGAGAAGGAAAATGAATGAGAATTTAAATTTATATTTATATTTTTATACATATTATTTTTTAGATTTTTGCAGACGGAAGGCCAAAGAATGCATGCTATTAATGACAAAGGTTAATCATCATTGGCATATTGTACCAAAATACCTTATTTACATCACTTAGAAACAAGTACAGGGTTAAGTTAATTGAATGAAATAATGTGTGACTGAATGGTTGATACTCTTTACAAAACAAGGGGGTTCCCAACCCCTGATCTAGCAAAACAAAGAACTACTGTGCAATGGAAAAATCCTTACACGGAAAAAGCAACTCAAATTGAGGGAAATTGTTCTTTTTTACTTTAAAGAGATTTAAAGGTCATTGCTGTGTTTTTTTTTCTAAAAAAAATTCTATGAATACATTGAAGTCATGAATTATCTGTGTTCTCTGCGAAACATGACATATATAAAAAAAACAATAACACACCGTTAGCCTGATACATGCATATAAAAAACAAAACACATACTTCCACAACGTTATGCTTTCAACTCCAAGGCAAAAAGTATTGTGAGCGTTTCCACTACTTGAGGTGTTCTTAATTTTGCACCTTTTGTGAAAAGGTATGTTTTAAATTATTATCCACCGTGAAACAGGTTTAATTTTTAACACAAACCTCCCCTCAAGGGTTTGAAACGCTAACAGTAACTTGAGTTAACTTTAAATGGTTATGTAAATTACAGTTAGTGTTTGTGGTAAACGAGAACAAAACAGCAGATCAAGACAATCCATTCTCACAGATACTCATGCAAAAGCTCTCAAAACCAGGGATGATGTGGTGACACCAATGTCAAGAATAATGCATAGCCAGCATTCCTATTGGAAATACAGAGTCACATCAGTTAAATAGTCTCGTAAAAAAGAAAACCAGTCAGTGATCTCTGTAATAAAAAACATGCGATTAAACATATATGTCTAATGTAATTCAATATGACAACTCAGTCATAATTTTTACTTTGTTTTTGTTGAGAATTTGCATATTCAATGACATGTTTATTACAAATTCAAGTTAAGGTAAGTTAAATTTTATTTATATAGCACAAAATCACAACAAAAGTTGTCTCAAGACACTTAACACATAGACTAGGCATAGACCACACTCTTTAAAAGCTTTAACAAACTACATTATAACAAGAGTTTCATGAAGAGGGGTTTCTAGTTGCACAACCCATTTACACAGAGAAGGAGAGTAGACTATGGTAACACCTCTGGATACAGCCTGACATTTTGGCCTCACAACATCCCTTTTAACATTCCTCATCCTTTTAAACATCATGCTGACAGTTGACCGGCAGACAGAGAGCAGTGATACATTTTGTGGCAGAAAAAAAAAGGCGGTCCATACACTTCAAATAAGTAGGGGCCTTGTTTATAACTGTGCCATATACACAAAAAAAATGCTTGAAATGTGCAAACTTTTAATATTATTAAGATTTTAAAAAACTTAACAAATGAAAGATTGCACAAATTTGATGCAAGAGGTGCTATTATCTGTATGTATGTCACACATTTAATTTCACTTCTTTTCACACATCACTTAAAGATGTATTTTATCATAAGAATTAGAGTTAGCAGTGTTTTTGTGGTTGTGCCGGTAAGCCATATGTATTCCAAAAGCACCTTTCAATTATACAAGTTATTTTTCAAATCTTAAATAAATTCAATATTTAAATAAAATTGCAATATTATGCAATATTTAATATAATAAATGCAACATTTTATCATTTGTGTCGGTACAATAACTCATGTTCACTTGTAGAGCATGTTGGACTGTCTCTCACAGAGGTTAGACTGAATGATCTGTGAGAACTTAACCAATTAAATACAGCTCCAGAAGACTGTAACAGTTTATAGTCACCCACTACACTACAAACTTGACTAAAGCAAAACATCGAGGGAAAAGAAAGTATAGCTATTCACATATTACTGTGAAGTAGTATACTTTTTTTTAACTGCTACAAAAACAACTACCAAAACCAGTTTATCAGGAATTTTCTCATTATTGTTTCAAAAGGGACCCAAATGAATTACTATCTCTTTTTAGAAGTTTGAGAAGCATGTAATTTTGTGGAGGTCAGATCAGACATGATATGAAACATCTCCATGAGCAATGTAACGTTAAAGATTTTAAAGTTGGAGCACATTTGTGATGCTGAGAGTATAATTAAAATTCTATAATAGTTACTTGGTACATTTCAAAATAGGTAGTGCTATTTTTATTAGCAGTGCATCTATGACTCACACACTGTGCAATCACGAAGGCTGTGCAATCACTGCTCCTACTGTGACACGATCACATAATAATAATCAACTGCATAACACACAACTGGCTTTATGAATAGTTTGATCATGTTGAGTCTCAACTTGATGATCTGCCTTTTCAACTTTACTACAGTAGTTAAATAGATAAGAAAAATTCACTGTACTACTATCATGTAGTCTCTGCAGGGCATGAGTTGATGTCATGACTCAGCCAAATCATCTGAAATGTCATGACATGAAAATGACAACTGACCATTGTGTATGTTTACATTGTCCCTCTTGCATGACTTTTAACACTGAGCAAGCCAGGTAACTAACTAGCCTACTAAGATGAGTTGTCACTGCCAGCCTGCCTCTTCTGCAAATGCCCCAGCATTTCTGACATGCTCCCATGCCAAGACAGGTCAGCTTTGCAAATCTATGCAGTTTACAACTTTGCTGGCTATGTTGAGAAGGATGAGATGCTCTCACACCTTGGATAGTGTTGCCATTGCACTAATGTTTACTTCACTCCCATTACGCTTTGTCAGTGGTGGTGGTGTCTGGTGTCCGATGATGTCACTAACAAATTGACAGTTAAATTCATTGACAACTAATTTCATAATTGATTTTTGTTGGTAATGTTTATTATTTATTGAATCCCCAATATCAAGTAGATGAGAAAGGCAACCTAATTCCCAGGACACTGTTCAGAGTTCATGAGAAAATTGCTTACCTCAGCGATTATCCTAAGTGGAGAGAGAGAGTGCAGCTACCAGATTGACTAGAATCCCTTATGTCAAAATTCAATATAAAGATATAAATTACATCTAAATTTACAAGAACATGCAACTGAGCCAATTTGTGCAAACAAAAAGTTGTGAATGAGATGTAACTATTGAGGTCTTTTAACACAGGACCTTGATGCCCTGTATGATTCAGCTGATAATCTCAGTTCATGCTAGAGCTTGGAAATAGCTTATGCTACAACACTGAAGACTGTGACATGGATCTCGAAAAGATTAGACAAAGTTGGTAACTGCAATTTTGAATTGGGATTTTTTTTTGCCACACATGCTGATAGAGCCATGTGCCTGTTCATCAAATCAAATCAAATCAAATCAAATCAAATCAAATCAAATCAAATCAATCAAATCAAATCAAATCAAATCAAATCAATTTTGATTTATATAGCATCAAAACACAACCTGAGTTGTCTCAAGACACTTACACATAGAGTAGGTCTAGATCATTCAATTTATGAAGACCCAACAATTGAGAAATTGAGAGCAATTCCCATATAAGCAAGCACTTGGTGACAGTGGGGAGGAAAAACTTCCTTTTAACAGGCAGACACTTTGGTACAGATCCAGGCCCAGAGGAGGGCGGCCATATGACCGGACCCTGATATCCTTTTTTTTTTTAAGTTATTCGTGCCCCCATGTAAGCAAGACACAATCGCAATGTGACACAAGCTACCACAAACCACAACATGAAAGAAAAGACTGTTTTTGTGTAATAAGAGTGAGGTTATAGTAAATATGCGTCCTTGGCCAGCGTCTGGTGGTCATTGATGGACCTTCCCCTCTGGCTTTCAGCTAAAGTTGTTGTTGCTTGGTCTTCTCTCATTCAGAGTCCCCTTGGATGAGAATATTTATTGCTGAAGTGCAAATGTTAACATCATCCTTTTATGTCCTCACTAAAGGTAACTGATGCCAGAAGAATCAACAAGCCTGATGTAGTTGAGCCTCCACAGTCAAACATAAGCATGCTTTTCATCTCCCCTCTGCCTAAAGAATGGCAGCAAAGTGTTGTAACAGCCAGGCAAGAATACTCACCGACATCGAAGCATGGTCATTGTTGTTATTCTGAGTAGGGACACCCCCAAAACCAACCAAAAATGGAGGAAAGGGAGGGAAAGAGGGAAAGGACAGGAAAAGAAATGTGGCAACAATAAATGGACAGGAGGAGGAAAATTCAACTAGAGATATTTCGCATGCGTAACAAGTCAAATTAATCAAGGAATAAAACTGCTAGTACAAAAAATTAGTCACATAACAGTTTGTTTACAGGGTGTGGATGGAAAGACAGGAGACATTCTTGAAAAACAAAAAAAAAAATAAGCTTGAACATACTCAAGACATGGTAAGAGGTGATGGAGAGAAAAGCAGGCAAATGGCCCATTGAGAAGGAGACTGAACAGACAAACAGCTGTCAGCTATCTGGACCAAACACATATTTACTGACCAAGTCTTTAACATATGATAACACCAAATTTGTCCTCTTGAGGGTAATGCCAGTATGTACAAAAGCAGTCTACAAGTCTGTTACAGCACAGTTATCATGCATATGGACAGAGCACCAACAAAACACATTCTCTGTTTAACTTTAAATTCACAATGTTAAACAATTCGCTCAGACAGTACACACATTTTTCATTAGGTGCATGATGAACATATAGACAGTTGACATGTTTAGGGAAAATGGAACGATAACAGGAAAGAAGAGTTATCACATCCCTTTTATCGACAAATGCGCAATTGACACTGCCACACACAATCTGACAACGACTGAAATGAGTCTTAAAACCAAGAAGAGTGTCCCCCACTTCAAAGAGAAAGTGCAATGTTTAATGGGTTAGTGGTAAGTAGAAGGAGTCACACTCACCGGGAGGTGTGTGAAGACCTGAAAAGTGGAACGCAGGAAGTTGATCAGGTCCATGAGGTATCCAGAGGCACGACCATCTGACTCAGCCATTCCCCATTCATAGTCTGCTAGCTGGATAAATTCATCAATCTTTTGGTTAAGTTTGGTATAAATCTCTCCCTCTGCAGCGTGACGAGCATCCTAAAAGAAAAAAAACAAAACCCTTATAAGCCTCTTTGACAAGTCCTAGAAGAACAAAATACATTTTTAATCAGTTTTATATTTTGAAATAGAGACACAATTAAAAATGTAGTAAATTTGCTCTAACACAAGCTGTAATGCAAGTGTTAGCAATTTGACCGGCCATGGCCATACTCTTTAAACAGAGTTAACTGACATTTTACCTTGAATGTGGATAAGCCATAGAGTCTTGTGGTATGTACTGTTTCAGGGGAGACATTGGTGATGTTTGTTATAAACTCCTCCAGATACCTGCAGGCCTGCTCCAGGTGGGTGGTGTTAATGATGATCTGCACCAGCTACAAGAAAAAGGTAGTCATTTCAGATTAAGTGACAAAATTCCTGGTCTAAATAATGTTTTTATGCCTGTGTGTGTATGTATGTGTGTGTGTTTGTGCGTGGGTAATTATAATCTAGTTTTGTTCCTACCTCAGTCAGTCCTATATGCGGTTTCTTGATGAGGTTTTGCAGACAGCTGCTAAGCGTTCTTGTCAGCAGCAGGTTGGTTGATTTTCGCAACATGTCATCAATCTCTGTTGAACTGATTACACAAAGTTTATTTAATATAATCTGTATATGTTACAGTTGCAGAACAAAGATCCTAAAAGTCAGGTAAGATTGTATGTAACAGAAGTGCTCAAGTGTCCACTTGGACATTCTGAACTAGAACTACTGTCTCGTGGTGAAATACTTCTGCCATGTTTTTCTAGACTCATATTATATAGATTGCCAAAAAAGAAGTCATTTAGTAAAAGGTAAATAAATAAATAAAAGTTTGTATTTGGCAACACAGAAGTTACCACTATACTGCAATGATTTCTGTGAAGAACTGTGAAGAGAAACATGCTGTCTTCTGTCTTCACACTGATCTTAGCTGTGCCTTCCGCTGTGGCTCTGCTTGATGCTCAGAGCAATTGTTATTTTTATTATTACTGTTATTATTATTTCTAGCATTATTATTATTGTAAGTGTTACTAGTGTTATTAATAATATCATTATTAAAACACTTACATATAGCTTACATATAGTTTAACATGTAGATTTATCTTAGCACTTGGCCTTGCTTTCTCTCCCCTTTTTTATCTACCCCCCCCCCACCTGCTCCATATGTAAAGTGTCTTGAGACAATCTGGTTGTGATTTGATACTATATAAATAAAATTGAATTGAACTAAAAAGAGAAGTACAGAGGAGAGTGTCACATCTTGGAACAAAAATTAATTCTTTTTTTTCTTGAGTTTCATGAAGGCACAGTGACCAAATTCTCATTAGTTTATTTTTGAGTCCATGTGGGCATCTGTGCCAGACACAATTAATTCCCTCCAAGTGCTTCTTAAGTATGTCGAATGGGACAGGCTGACATATGGATGTACATACAAACCATCGCTGTCAACATAAGAAGGAATATTAAGTAAATGCTCAAAGAGACCAACCTGCGATGTAGTGACTCTGAGAACTTGAGGCTTGCGTAAATGAACTCTTTGACTTGTGTGTAGATCTGAGGGACGGATGGAGACATTGGCAGCTTCTTCGGAAAATCCTGCTGCTTCCACACAAACACAACAATTGTTCACAGGAAACAGGGTTTTCACAAGAAACAAAGAGTATTAAATAAATTACTTAATCATGTTCATTTTAATCTGTGTATAATTTTTTCATTAATTTTTTCAAAATAGAACCAGAACTCAAAAACAAAAAATGACTTGTTTGTTTAATATTTGTTTCCAAAAGATAACTGAAAAATACAGATAATAATGATTTCTTTAACAGATTTCTTATTTTGTGCTTAAATCAGAAATTAAGAAACACAGATAATGAACATTTAAGCCCATCTTGGTATTTTCATCTGTTGCAAATCGCATGATCTGAAGGCTGAACAAAATCCAAAAGTAGAAGTAGGAGTAGAAGAAGTAAAAAGAAAATACATCCAAATTTTTTCTGTGATGATGTCTTTTGTCCTCACAGTAACCCTCTTAATATGCCTGATGAGCATAAAAGTGTTAATTTTTGATGTTGTGCTGTGTGAGGGACTTTGAGATATTTGGGAGTACAAAGAGAGGTCATCGCAAAGAAATGTTACAGGTCTTAACGACATACCCTTAAATCCTACTGTGATCTATACTTAATAAGGTTACAACAAAGTTAAAGTATTATAAATGGAAACACTGTGCGCACAGCGCTGCGAGTCACCCCCTGAGGCCATCCAAAGTTAATTCTTATTCAGTTTGTTTGTTATAGGTCATTGTTCAATTTTTAAAGTGTTTCAATCTGTTTTTTGGGATCCTGACCAACCAACTGTTTTGGTTAGGGCTGTCGAAGTTAACACGTTAATGACGCGTTAACTCAAACTCCTTTTAACGGCACTAATTTTTTTAACGCGCGATTAACGCAACCTTGGTCTGTGCCTTGCCAGCTCCCATAGTTTCAGGAAGTGGCGCTAAAATAACATTGCAAACGGTTACAAAGCAGAAAT
>JAPZDZ010000014.1:19184675-19206939 GCA_029783805.1 Acanthurus tennentii
ATTATCCTTTTCAGGTATAGCAGCAGCCACCATGTTCACTCCAGAGAAGATAACAGAAGTGTCAGAGACTCAGCTGCGTGTTGCCTTTGATGGTGATGCCGTCCTCTTCTCTGATGAGTCTGAGCGCATTTTCAAAGCCCACGGACTGGACGGGTTCTTTGAGCATGAGAAGGCACACGAGAACAAACCTCTGGACCATGTACAGTATACACACTGTGACAATTATAAATATCACACCACCACCAGATATGTAGTGCACTGATTCCATGATTGATTCTGGTTTCTTATAACAACTTGGGTCTTATTTTTGTACTTTTGTCTAACATTTACATCACTTGAATAAAAAGTACTGATTAAGATTGGGAAACAGTTAGATCTCTCCAAAAAAAACCATGTGAGAAAGTCAAATGTTATAATAAAGAAGCAACATACAGTGCAGCTTGTGTTGAAATTTAAACCAAATTCTAACAATAATGTAGAGTTTAACAAGTCACATATGAATGCAGAAACTACCAAACACAGACTGAGACCTCTGTGTCTTCCTTCTTCTTTTGCAGGGACCATTAAAGGGTTTCCTGGAGGCTTTAGGAAAGCTCCAGAAGAAGTTTTACGCCAAAGGCCAGCGTATGGACTGCCCCATCCGCACCTACTTGGTGACAGCTCGCAGCGCAGCTAGTTCTGGTACTAGAGCCCTAAAAACTTTGCGCTCATGGGGCCTGGAGATTGATGAGGCTCTGTTTCTGGCAGGAGCACCCAAGGGCCCCATGCTTGAGAAGATCAGGCCACACATTTTCTTTGATGACCAGATGTTTCATGTGGAGGGAGCAGCGGAAATGGGGACAGTAGCGTGCCATGTGCCCTATGGGATTGCACAGAAAGTTACCAAGAGAGGAGTTAAAGACAAAGAAATATCATGAGTGCTCAAATAGCCTGGACATTACTGTGCAGAGACGCAGGAGACTAAAGGGACTTTTAATTTTGAATTTCTGCAGCTGAAGACATTATAATTGGATTTAAAACCATAAAAAGATGTAATAAAATCCAGGTGATGCAAAATTACATACTATTTCGTGATGTCATAATAACATTAATAATTTTTTTTTAATTAATCAATTCATTAATATAAGTTCAGAGGGTTATTTTGTCTTTTGGTTGCTATCATAGCAGTAATTAAAGGGGTACAGCTTTCTAATCAGGGACCCCTTACAATAAGTAGTAATTAAGTCATAATTAATAATCAATAAATCATGCACTGAACTTTATAGACTAGTTATAAGCCATTAACTAAATAATAAATGACTTGTGAGGTTGTCTTTCACTGATGTCTGTCACTGATGGGGCTGTATGCCCATATACTTTGGGAAAAAAGGCTGCAGAGGATCTAGACCAAAATCCCTTAACTAAGCTTCATTTAACTGCTTATCAATGGTTTACCAACATTTAGAACTGAATTACTCCGAAAGAGAGAAAATGCATGTTATTTAAAGGGAATATTCACAACCCAGTAAACCTAAATTTGTTTCAATCAACCATTAGCCACTGGTATTCTTCATTGACTTTAAAGAAAGATTGCCAAATTAGACAGCTGTACTTTACTAACAACTTCCACAATTTTTTCCTGTATTTGTTCCCGAATCTGTAAACATTGTATTAATCTTTTGAATAACTTAAAGACTTTCAAAATAAAATACATTTAAAATCAAAGCAGAAACAAATAGTAGAAGTGTTAAAGAATACAAACAAAATTTATTTGGACACCAGGTTACTGATAAAATAAGTGGCTAAAGACTATTTTTTTTGATAGAAAATAGGAGTCTGAATGCAGCCTGGATGTGCTAACCTGAAGCTACGAAGGTGCCCTAAAGACGTGATCACTGACTTTATGCAGAATCTCCATTTGGATTTTAAAAGTGTCATCAGTTAACTTCTTGTTTGTGTGTTTTTGAAACGTGCCTTTTTCGCAATATTGTTGGGTTTTTTTCTCTCTGTCAATCTTGCATGTTACTGGTTTATGTATGTGGTGGTTGTTTGATCAATGTATATGAATGTATTTAAAGATCGCAAATGAACCATTTCAGTAATATGGGAATATTTTACTTTAGATTTATTTTTTATTTGTTATGAATCTGAATTTTCACATATTTAGCATTTACTGACATCCATGTGCAATTTCAATTCTCCTCGTCTGAAGTGCTGAAAGTTCATTGTGTCCCTTGTTGTCTGCCTTTTTTATCACTTAGGTGTGTTGTTATCAGTTTTGTTGGTCCTCAGTTCGGAGTGTGAAGTTGGTATTCAAAGTGTTAAACAACAAAGTTGCTCAGATGTGAATTCTGGGTAAATATAAGTCAAATGAGCACTGTGGACTGTTATGCAATCAAGTTTTTCTGTTTCAGGATTGAAGTTAAGAGTGTAATTAAAAAAGAAAAATAAATTGTTTTAATTTTTTCCACCTAAAAAGCAAATTTGTTGCTTTAACTTCCTAAACTTGTCAAGAATTAGAGAAAAACAGGAGCTAGTGCAGGAAAGTTAGTCATTACTTTAAGTATTTCTATTTCAAGTGTTTGTGCAACTGAGAAAAGCTGTGACTTGGAGAAGTTTGACAAAGTATGACAGAAAATAAATGGTCCTGCCCTCAACAAGAGGAAATGATAAAAATGGTGACAGAGGCATAAAAAAATTCATCCTCTTCACAGTAGGGGGAGACAGATGCCAAAGCAAAAGAGTCATTTAACTCTTTTTTTTTTTTTATTAACAAATGATTTTTTTAAATAACAAATGCAGTATTTCTCAGATAGTAATTTCAGCAAAAACTCTATCTAAATCAGTGGAAGATAACACAGATGATCCCTAAAGGCCTTCTAAAAACTTACTTGCTCCTGTTCCATTTGAGGTAAATGTCACAGAAAAACAACATAAAAACAAAACTCAGCATCATTTACTCTTCTATCGTTTCTAAAAGTTAACTTGCTAATCTTTAAGTCACAAAAGAGAATAGTGTTTTAGCTCTGGAGGTTCTGGTGTCAGTCAAAAAAATGTTATTTATTACATGGAAGTGTAGTTGAAGGAGAACACAAGAGGCCAGAGAAATCTTTCATAGCTCTATTTTCTATCTGAAGTTAACTACCAATGAGCTGTGTGGGCTGGTTTTGGTGGGGCTTTAGAAAAAGAACATGAGCCTCAGGAAGCTTCAAAGGCAACAATGGGCTGCCCTTGAAAAGTTTCTACCGCTCTACTATTAAAAAGAAAGCTCCTCCAACAGACAAGCAAAAATAATGAAGAGCACAGAATATTCAGCAGAATCACATTACTCATATTGACCTACACTCAAACGTTAACAATAAGGATTTTAAAGGGTATTCGATATGATTTACGAACGCACGGTCTGTGTCTTGCCAGCTCCCATAGTTTCAGGAAGTGGCGCTAAAATAACATTGCAAACGGTTACAAAGCAGAAATGGAAACAAAAAAGGGACTTTTAAACGGAAAGTTTAGCCCGATGGTTCTCTGGACAAAACAAAAGTAGTTTGTATTTGTTGTAAATGTGAACTACGTTACCACCGGAGCACGTCCAGTCTTAAATACCACATGATTGGAGAGTATCTGGACAGTATAAGTACGTAACGTTTTGGAATGTTCCAGTGAAAATAAAAATAGAATATTTCCACAAAGAAATTATTATTGTCCTCTCCAATTTTCCTAGAGTATAAGAAACACAATAAATATCTTGATAAGTTACATATAGAGCAGGGTAAAAAATTTGCAATTAATTTGCGTTAGTTTGTGTTCATTTGAGTTAACTCAGGACACTAATGCGATTAAATATTTTAATCGACTGACAGCCCTAGTTTTGGTATAAAATACATGTTTCCATGATGTGCTTATTGAGATCTAATTTGAACAGATGTCTGTCATTCAAACAACTCAGAACGGTAGTTTAAAACTTTATTTATGACAGCCAACTTTTCAAAAAATGCCAGGCTGAAATTGAGGTTGACCTATAACTATAGTTAATGGGCCAGGCCAGGCTCAGGGAGAACTTGCATGGGCTCGGGTGTGTTCAATCAGATTTTTTGGGCCTGATCCCAGCACTAGTACAGCTTCCAAGTGAAACCCATTTCTGGGTCACGTAACTTTCATCAGATGAAAATATCAAAATAGATTAAACTGCAAGTTATCCATTTTTCCCTTTTCTGATTTGAGCACAAAATCAAAAATGGTAAAAATAAATATGATACACAGCTTATTATACAGAGGTAAGTCATTTCAATTCATTATCCTTTGTTTTAAGAAAAATGTTTTTAATTTTGACAAAACTGGTTCACTGGCAAGCCTAAATTACATTCTTTGCAATATTCCCACCATTTGCGGTAGTGCTGTAGAAATTAAATGTCACATGTCCCAAAAGAAGGCTCTAATAAATCTGTAACAGCACTATTGTTTGACTTTTTTAATCTATTCCCTAGCTATAACTCCATTAACGTAAATGCTGCAGGAGCTAAGGGAGGGTGCAAAGATGTAATTGGAGAGGGTGTTTTTAAATTTTTAGGGAACTTGTATGGAAAAAAAATATTCTGTGAATTTTGTGTGAGTACTTTGTAATAATCATTGCTGCACACTCTCTAATAATTGCTATGTGAATATTTTTTGAGGCCTGACTTTCTAGCAGTCCCTTCAATATGTCTATTCAAACATGAAAGAAAGTAATCAAAACATTGTAGTTTTGTTTTGCATATGCACTGGTTTGTGAGGTGATGGTACTTGAACTTGTTACCTTCTCTATCTCAGCATCGTGGAAGGGAAAGCGGCTAACCACCAGTTTATACTCTTCCTCTGTCTCCACTGGGATGGGACTGTAGTTGTCCAATTCAAATATCTCCCTGTGGAAAAAAACAAGATTTATTGTTTTGTACACAAATGGTTTTTGTATGAGTATTAAAGCTTTAAGAATCTCTCTCTGTTCAACACAAAGTTCTTACAGTACAGTTTGTTCAGTTGTATACATCAGATTTCTATTCCACCTTGGAATTGCAGTGTACCAAAACACTCTCAACAGTAGGATTCAGAAAACAAGGGTTTTATTTGTAACAAACCTAAGGAACTTGTAGGTGGGCTACAATATATTCCAAGCTGAGTTTACCAAAAACAGCTTGTTGAACTTTCATATTTACTTAAAAATAAATGAATTCAAGGGCCAAGCTGTAGCCTTCAGAAGTAATTTTCCAGAACAATGTTTTGCCACAATGCAATATGAAGCCCAATACTGTCCATCCATTTAGCTTCTGGATACAGTGAGCCAATAGGTCGGTCAGCTAGTGTTTTTTTCTGTTGACTGGGTCCAAACACATGTGCTTTGTGCTAGATAATGTAAGCCTGCAAACTTATGTAATGATTCTTGTTACATGCTGACAAGATTTTTCTTTGACTAGGGGTTGTTGACCAAGAAATTTAGAGCCAATGTTACTCAGAACAGTTTGTCAGATAGCAAAGCTGGGAGAGGTGAAGTGAGGGGGGGTGGTCGGAAATCAAGAAATCAAGATATGTTCTATTTAGATCCTTGTGCAACACATAAGGCAAAGGTATGGACTAACGTCTAAGCCTTTGTAAGGCATGAAGGCATTTTTGTCATTAAAAAACTTCTTAATATGTAATGTTGATGGAGAGAGATTAGTTTTTAGGGGTTTCAAACAATGCCTGGAGAGGAACTTTTTTATTCTAGCATTTAATTTATGCAATTTGTCCATGTCCACCTTGCTTGTAGACAGAGCTATGCCAGAAACTCACAGAAATGTTTATTTTAAGTTTTTTTTCTTTGCATGAAATTGTTAGAGGTGTGCAAGTCACACATCAGCAAGCATACCTGAAAACCAGTGACCATTTTTTCAGCAGAGTTTCATTGTACTGGTCCCTGACCTCAAACAGCAGGTCAAACAGCCGGTTCACTGGGAAACCATAACCCTGCAGACACATATGGAAAAATTGGACATTCATATGATTGAGTGCGCGAGTCTCAGTTGGTTCACACCTCAGAGTCAGAAGTTGTTTATGAGAAGTATGAATCTCAACCAACCTGTAGTGTGTCAGCAAAGATGACTATGAGGTTCTTCAGCTCCAGGACTAGGTCTGGGTCATCACAGTATGACTGGGAACAAAAAACAATATAATGAGTAAACATCACTCTACATTATGTGGGTCCCGGTTGGGGCAAAAATAATCCATGGCAACAGCAACAATTATAGGATAATCATTTATGAAGACATGTTCATATGATTTTTAAAGCACTGCATTGTTTAGTTGACAACAAACAAATAAATAAAAAACAACACAACCAGTTCCACTCCGATTATCAGATAGTAATTTCATGAGTTTAAAAAAAAAGGATCAATGTTAGATTGTTGTTCCCTCCCCTTAACAACAACTGTTGCAGCTGAGTTGTATTGTGTTGTATTGTGTTGCCATGGCAATCACAGCACATGCAGATGTAGCTGTCAGTAGCTCCTCCAAGCTTTTTTTAATCCTTCTATTTGTACTTTTTTAACTTAAATGCTAAAACACCTATTACCTATCAGAGAGATATACCCAAACAACATTGCAAAAGAAATTGCAAGGTTAAGATGAAGAGCAATGGATTTTTGAGACAATCACTGCCCATAACACCTTCTGATCACCCAGCCAGACCAGTCTAACTCCTGGGATGAGATGGGGGAGAGCTGGAAACTGCTCCTGGATATTAGTCAGAGGAAAAATGAAGTGGAAAAGAGGGGACTCATGCTTGCCAATCAACTCTGCAAAGAGACCGCCACAACCACACCACAACATCCTGGATTGCACTGGACAGGTGGACTGTGTTACTAATGACGTAAATTGATACTTCTCTGAGATTTAATTTCAGTGTATTGCAAAAGCTGTACTGCACCAATTTACTATAAAGAATATATTGTGAGTAAAATTTATAGGATGAAAAGGAAAATTTTCCACAATAACATTAAGCCCCATTTATGTGGCTACTCCTCTTAATGTTGTGTGACACTGACATGTTATATAAAATCAATTACAGAGCTGCATTATGTATTATGGTTCAGTGAAAAAAACAAAGATGGAGAAATAGACTTTTGTTGCAGCAGTATTGTGTGATCTTTGTGTAAAAAGGGCTCTTGTAAGTTGCATAAATTAAATGCTAGAATAAAACCTTAACAAGAGAGGCCACTGTAACTGAGGAGGGAGGGACTTAGGCAAAGGTCAGTCAAGACACAAAGTCCCTCCATTTTTCTGGAGTGCAGAGTGATTTATTACCACTGACTCAGCACAGTTGAGTCCCTTGACACTGACACAAGGATCCTGACAAACACAGGAGTGTGTAAATCAACAGAGTAAATGAACACAGGCTGGGATTTGTTGTAAAACAGTGTCTGCCTGCCTCTTTGTTTGCACAGACATACACATACACATATTAACAATTAGCTGGAGACCAAACTAAACAGCAACAGCAGTTGCCTCTGTACCTCTGATTATGAAGTACATAATAAGTGTACCATAACAAATTTGATCTTTTTAATCTGTATTTACGATGTTCTGAAAATCTATGTGTGAATTCTTACATGGTGCTGTAGTTTTGCAGTGTGTGCTGTTTTAAATGTATTCTCCGAATTGAGAACTGGGTACAGTTGTGGTGTTAGGGATAGGGAAACAACAATATGAACCCCCTTTATTGTCAACTATAAAATTGTGGACACTGAAGTCAAAGTGAAGGCTCATTGGCAGGTTACAGGAAAAGACTGAACCCTTATAGGCTGACCATGCAGTGGCTGTAAGGGCAGGACCCTGGCAATATGGAGCTGCCTGTGGAGACCAGGGGGAGACCAGGGCCATTGTTATTCTTTTCACCCCAAGCTGTGCAGGCTATTCTCCAGCCTGTTAGCATAATCCTCTGGGTCATTTACAAGTGACTGGAGCCCAGCAGCCAGGAATATGCCTTCGTAATCTGCTGTTATTGTTGCAATCTGTCTCTCATTAAGGCCCCTGTGACCTCCTCTTTGGCTGCATGCGTATGTGTGTTTTGACCTCTTCTCTAGAGAGTGACATCATTAGTGTGCTTGTGGGGGAACTGACCTCCACAGTGTTGCGTATGTGTGCATCAGCCAGTGAATAAGGTTCTTCCAGTATAAATAGATCCACAGCAGGCTCTTTTATCTCTATTAACACTTAACAATCTCCTTCTCATTTACAGCCCACCCCCTGCAGGCTGTGTGCTTGTATGTGTGTGTTTTTGTGTGTTTTTGTGTGTGTGTGAGCCTACAGAGTGTGTGCGGAGCACAGCGATGATTTTGGACAGGGCCATGTTCCACAGTTCATCAGTGAAAGCTCTGGTCACCAGCCCCTGTGTGGCATGGAGGATATGATCTTCCACAACAAAGAACCTGACAACACACACATAGAGAAAATACACACACATCTTTACTCATGTTAGCACTGAAACAAACAAGACTGACAGAAAAACTTGGTTAATGAAACAGAGTTTTTAAGGTCAGCAGAATGTGATGTTAAAGATGATGTTAAATTCTTTATTGTGACAGTTAAGTGACACTGGGAGGAAGATCTTACCCCACAATTTGATTGAAGTATCTTCTGTAGCCTTCTACTGTCTCATGCTGGACACACACATAAAAACACTTTTTACCAAAGTACACAAATGTACAAAATATTTACAATGGGACTGAATGAAATGGAAAAAAAAAATATCTTAGTATTTGAAATAACATACTGTGAATAGCTGGGCTGTAAATAAGGCTGGGTGATATCAACATCATTAAAGATCACAATATTTTTGACCGAGTACCTCTTTATTAATACTGCAACAGTAAAGCAGGGGTTACTGCTTTATTTATATTACTAACAAAATAAGACCGTCCTTGGGATGAGACACGATTTTCGAATACTTAAGACATTTATCTAATAAAAAATAAAATTGACCATTTTATGCTGCTTTTGCCCTGTCTTAAAGAATATTTTCCCTTAATTTTTTTAACCAGCACCTGGTAATCACAAAATATATTGTTAGAGTAAGGGTTGAAAAGTTCCTAGTGATTATCAACTAACATTCTGGCTTGAAATGCTCATTCCTAATATCTCGTCTTATCATTAAGTATTGTTTTATATAGCATCCATATTCCATCCCATTTGGAACACAAAATTACCCCAAACTTAAGAAACTATATGGTGATAATGCAAATGCGCTGCACGCACCTGACTCTATATAAAAAGGGTCTCTGACCACATATTTGTGGAGAGCACTTACAACTGAATTTTATGTACTGATTACCTGTCATTACATACACAACTAGGAAATACAGGTTCTTTTATGCAGAAAAAAATCAACATAGCATACTGCCAAAAGCCTTGCAAATGTGCTTTCCACTGATCTCTGTCTCACTTTCTGAGTGAAGTTGTTTGTGTGTATGCATTCATGCATGGGTGGAACAGGCTATCAACTTTCTGTGCCTCATAGCTTTTTCATACAAAAGATTTTGCTTTGGTATATTTATATATATACATACACACACACACCACACACTACAATAAATTGCAGTGTATAATACAATATATTATACACTGTAACGATCACTACAATTACTTTTAGTGTATGGTATCTTATAATGGTTGTGTTGCTTACCATGTTAGCCTGTGGCTGCAGTACGAGCCGGGCCTGTTTCTTCCTCTGTTTTCTGTAGTAGTTCTCAAATGTTTCTCGGTCACCCTACAGATATTAAGAAAAAGAACAGACACTAATCTCCCCAAAAGTTAAAGACAATGGGAATTGGTTAGATCAAGACTCTTTTTGTTGTTGCAAGCCAGATGATCTTTAAATTTGCCAGCTAGTACAAATAATGGTAAAACATTTCAAAATTACTTGAATTACGAATCATGAAGCAGCCAAGTATGTTTGAAAATCTTTGTGGATAAAGTGGAATTAAAACCCTTTTCAAAACCTTGTACATTTATCCATTATTTTTTGATGTGCAGCTTTACTGTATCAATAGAGCTGAATGAAGCTAATTCAAATAAAGAACTTTGACAATGTCAAAGATGTCAATGACTGATATCAATGACTGATGTCACTGGTTTGGTGTGATGAACTTTGATACCAACCTGTTTTTGCTTGAGTCTCTGACAAAAGTCTGACATTGCATATTGCTTCATTAGATTCTAAAAAATGGTCAGTAAGGGGGTCATTTATTCATTATGTCTAATTATTGAATTTTAATGCTGCTACACCACATTATTGTCATGATAATGTTTGTGTATGTGTGACAGAATGACAGAGAGAAACTTACCAGCACAGTATAAATGTGCAAACACCTGTAGACAGGTGAGAAATCGACCAGGTCCTGAGCTGTAAGAATCTGTCAAATACAAATGAGGAAACATAATTTCTGTCAAATATTTACAGTATTGTTTGGTCTCTGTTATAGCTACGGACACAATTCTTGTCACATGTGATGATCCTTAACATGCAGTTTAAATTGTCCTAAGTCTGTTGATGGAGATCCTTGCCGATTCCAACATTGCTGCTTGGTCAGCAATCAGGAAATCATGAATGCACATGTCCCAATGGTACTAATGATTACTAGGTGATGCTCACAAAATACTTACTCAAAAATTGTATTGCTCACACTTTCTACATGTATGTATGTGTTTTATTTATGTACATGTGCAGGACCAGTAATAAAATTTTTGATCGAACCACGTAAAGAGACTTACTGCTGAAAAAGCCATAACATTTCCATAACAAAAAAACTTAATTCATTCAAAAACAGTAAAGAGAAAAGCAAGTTAGAGATGCAGTTCATTTACCACAACTCCTCCTGTATTTTCAACATTATGTTTTTTAAGGTTACAAATAAAAACCCAGATAAGGAAGAGGTGAGGGCAGTTATTGTTAAACAATTACGTTTTGGAGTAACTTGAACACAATATTGTGTCACCTCTTCATCTGCTTCCTCTTCATCCCCTGTATCATCTTCCATCATCAGGCCATTGTGAATGTGAGAATGTGTTCGTCCATTGAGGGAGTACACAGGCTTAGTGTAGTGGCCCATACTAGCCTGCTTGGCAACAGCACTGTTAAAGGTCCTGTGCTGCTGTGCCTAGGGGAACACACAGAGATATACAAAGATGAACACACATTAATGGGATGATAAATAGATTTTCACAGCTTTTTCACAGATTTTCAGGGGTTATTGTTTAAAATATAAACTCTCATACCTGTCTCATGGCAGTCTCTCCAACCTTGTCAGAGTGTTTTCTGATACTCTCAAGGAAGTCCTTGAGATCTGACATGGAAATCTCCTTGATTTCCTCTCTAAGTCTGGGCAGATTTTCAGCCATGATCTGACAGAACCTGTACTGACCAACCCTGCAGAAAACATGGCAGTAGTCAAATTATGTCCATCTTTAAAGAACTATTCAAACAAAACAGCCCTAATCATTTTTATTATGTAAAAGAATGCAAAAAAACAACAGGCAAATTAACAACATCCAATAATGAGACTATCTACCAGTTAGTGCAATGCTTTAACACCCAGACTACATTTCTGTAGGTCAGGCTACATTGGTAACATTTACAGTAGGATTTGAGATTTATCAAATTTTTTCTACATGTAGCAGTTTTGAAAACAATGCTGAAACTGAAAGAAACTTAAAATGGGACCTTTCTCTTTCAAATCAGATTTAATTTGATAAAATTGATCAAAGGCAATGCATACTGTTGAAGCTGTCACTCATAGACAAACCCAGAGAATCATAACCAAATCTTCAATTTCTTATAGCTCTAAAGAACTTTTTTAAAACTTTGGCTAAAATGTTCACCATAATCCCTTTTTTTGTGTTGACAGCTTGTTTCACTGCCACCATGTGGCCAGAACTGAATGAATACAGGTTTAAATACAAGTAATATTACAAAAAACAGAATTCCCAAATTGTCCAAAAATGTCTTAGACAATGACCCAATTTCTTTGGAATCCAGACAGTACAAAAAGAAAGATGCTTTGTTTGATAGGTCAAGCATAAACAACTAATTGTTGAAAATGTATGTGGTTTGGACTTTTTTGCTGCTTTTATGCTAAATGGTGCATCATGAGGTTATTCTTTAAACTTGGTAAAGCTGCATCACAACACTTAATGCATGATTTAGCCATCAAGACAGATTTACATTACACTATCAATCTATCAATCCATTTTGAATTTTCAATTTCAAAAGAGAGAATCAGCAGAGAAGAAGTAAATGTGTGATGCATGTGTGGTTAAAGAGCTTTCTGTGAACATCTTAACATGTATTTTTTCCATTATTCTGAGTCACAAATGGTAACTTCTACTTCTTCTGCAAATCCAAGTTGTTAAAAGGGCAAGCTACACAATTTTCACAGTCATCTTTGGAGTGTACTTTCATTTTATTTTATTTTATATTTTATTTTTTGGAGTGTACTTTTGTTGAGCTTTGTTGACTTGGACCTACCTGGGGATGTAAACCTTCTCCAGCTGCTCCATTGTTTTCAGTGCTGCATAGTATCTGCAGAGACAAATGGTATAGCCTCAGTAGGGATACATTCACAGCTATGGTCCTTTTCACACAATCATTAAAGAAGAGCTAAATTACTTCAAAGCTGTCTTTACAAAATAATCAGGTACCTATATGAATACCAGAACAGTTCATGCTTGCTGTATTTATTCCTATTGTTCATACTAGCCATAAGAAGATCCCTTCCTATGGTACCGGCAGTGTTAATGAGGAGGTATAAGATACATTTTGAAGTTTACCTCCGCCAAACTGACACTTTGGCTGTCTGAAATGTAATAAGTTTTTTCCCAAGAAACAACAGATTTATTTTCTGTTATTATCCACCTACTCCAGTTTGGTAAGAAACACTTAGGGGCTCTAATTTTGGGGCGCAGCACAGGGTGTCGCAGGGTGGCGGAGCCTGGCGCACCCTGCGCAGTGGTAATTTCGTGCAGCACATCACCGTGCGCAGCATATTTGACAATTTGGTAGACGGGGTGCACCGTGATGGGCGTGATGACGCACCAAGGGGAGGTGTCCACAGATTCAGCTTGGCACACTGACAATTTCGTGACAAAACAGTGCGCTGAAGGTGCGCTTAAAGCTCGGCAGCTCCGACCTGGTCTATTCTCAGCGCAAGGGAAACGCGCTGGGCGTAGTGGTCATTTGGCTGACAGGCGCAGAGTGCGCACTCGTCACCAAAACCTCACAGGCAGGTTTCCATAGTGTCAGGCACATTTCAGTGCAATAAACAATCACAGCAACTGCTATTTAGTGTAACCGTCCGAACCAGCATATACATTTGTATCTATATTAATTGTCCTGTCACATCTGATGTTAGATCAAAGACGTCTGTCAGGCGGAATGGAAACTCAACCTGATGGCTGCTGGGAGTGACGCGATGTCCTCCGCTGAGCTCATCCTGAGGCGAGGGTTGCCACCTTTGATTTGTGAAAAAACGGGACACGCGACACAAAGGATTGTAACTAAAGTTGCCACCCATCCCGGTTTTCCCAAAATTGTTCTCTTTTTTCACCAGCTGTCCCAAGAAAATAAAAATCTCTCCCGGGACACAATTTGTCCCGTTTTTTTTGGGAAAATACAAAAACTTAATTTAATTTCCTTCGTTCTGTAGTATAGAAAGGTCCCCCGTGTTTCTGCGGCTATTTAAAATTGTCTCAGTTTTCTTCCCATCTATACGTACATCACACACGCATGCCCGATTGCTCAAAGCAGCTCTAGGGAGGGAAACTTGACCGAAGTCCGCGCTGAGGTCTTCTTTTCACCATTTGAAATGGGAGGAGAGACGACTGACGAGGAAGGAGATGCAAGTCAGCAGCACGAAAAAAACGATATACTAGTTACAATCCTGACTCTCTGAACTGGTAATAGTGGCCGAGCCCAACATTTGTTCAAGTGTCCTGTTTTTTCACAAATCAAAGGTGGCAACCCTAATTGTAACTAGTTGTAACTAATAATTAAAATAACTAATAAATTGTAATTGTAACTGTGCCTTCTTTACTCTAAAAAATTTTTTTTTTGCACTTCTTACATCATTGAACCGTTTTTTACATTGGGAAGCGGTTCTCAGAATATCTGGGCAAACTTGATTGACAATATTAGTAACTTCCTCCCAGGCTGTTTTTGCATCATCAGCCGTGGAGGTCTGTTCGCATTACCATATATTCTGGTACTGCGATCTTGGACCTCCCAGACTAGCACATCAGTTTCCTCCTGGGAGAAGTTTGGTTGATTGGAGCTGCTGCTTTCTTCCTCCCTGGTGGTGGTGAGGTGAAATTGGCACTGCCTCGCCCTCAGCGCATTTAAAGGCAAGGAGAGGCGTTAATTTGATTGGTGAAGATTACACTTGGCTGTGTTTAACCCACTCCCATCTTCTCTCCTCCCCCTTTGCCACTTGCGCTGGTGGGAGGGACGGAGGTGTGGGTGCGCCACGCTGTGCCGGACTGCACCGTTCACGAAAATTGCAAAGTGCGCTGGCCACACCTAGTTGGCGCGGTCTACGAAATTAGAGCCCTGAGTCTCATCCATGAAATGTTAGTAAATCTGTGAGCAGATTTGTGCATAAATCACCTTGGTACTAAACAGCTGTACAAATGCTATGTAAAACTCTAATTCAATTGTAAGCATGTGTGCACATGTTTATAAATGCCCATCAATCATAAAATGACAGCACGCTACTACTAGTCAGCAATCAGCATACATACCCACCAATAAAAAGCCAATGACCACCATTTAAGGTGTGGATATGTACATTATGTGGACCAGCAAGCACAGCGGAATGAGGCTCCAGGAATTTTGTCTCCAAGTAAGGAAATGGAATATATGCAGTTTGCATAATACAGTTTAAATTTATTTAGGCTACTTTTTTTTTTGAGTGCTTCAAGGTCCCATAATCACTAAAGTGTATATCATGCAAGAGAGACGATAAAAACAAACCCAATGGTCAGTTGTAACTTCTACATTTAAGGGTTGCTTGATTGATTCATAATGTAAACTCATGCATCGAGTAACATGAAAGAAAACATTCTATCTTAGAATTTATGGTATCTGTAAAATAGTGGCCTTAGACTGTATGATAGCAGCACAGTGAATGTTCTCCAGTCGATTTAACTACTGTAGTAAAGATAAAAAGGCAGCATTAGATCATATTGGGACACAGCATGATTTAACTATTCACAAAGCATTTAATTGTGTCTGATACAGTTGACTATGTAAACTTTTTGGAGGAGGAGCGTTGTGTGCACATGCACATGTGTCACAGGTACCTACAAATAAAAGTAGCACTGACTGCAAGCATGGTGCGGACAAACAAAGAGAGAGAAAGAAAGAAAAACTTTTCAGATGCTGAAATTTAAGATATTTTTGGTGGAGTTAAGAAAAAAGATTTTATTTTCTTCTGTCACAATGGTTTACAACCTTTTTTTTAGCCTATTTTTTAACATGTGGACAACACAAGAAGGCTGTTAAGTCAATTTTACTGCCCCAGTTGCACTTAAATAAACTTCAACTGAAGCTTAAATATGTTAAATGCCAACTAATCAAGTGTCAAATGTGTTAGATTCCTTGGAGGGTTATTTTCATGTTTAAATTATGTGTTTCAAAGGCATCTGTCTATTGTGAACACAACAGAGTGCAATATAAATTAAAATTGTATTTACTAAAAATTACTAGCAATATTTATGTGCATTTGTTTTTTTACAACAGAACTACGAGCAGTCAGAAGCAGGTGCAGATTTTGTTAATAACTACGAAAAGATCAGAGCTCCTAAATTATTGATGAATGCTTAAATATGTGTAAACTTCCTTCTGCAAGCAGTTTTTAGACAAATCCGTTCTGCTAATGTTTTATAAATGAAACCCACTGTGTGGAGAGTAACAAGAACAGAATGTTGTAAAATGCCTTTAAGATTGGAGGATAAGCAGTTGTTTGTTAAACTGAGATTGCTAAAGCCATTTTGAGGACTGGGGATTTTGTCTCATATCACTTACAGTAGAAGCATATAAGGCAGAGACCTTACAAAAAAGGGTTAATAGGAACTGCAGTGATTTTACACATAACAATGCATTTTAGGTCTTCATAAATACATTAAAATATTTTTTTACAGACTAATGGCTTCTGAGGGAGCTGTGTGAAACCTGATTACTGTTCTCACTCGTATCTGTTGAGTCTGCGGACTACAAGTTTTAGTATGAAAAATCTTGGGTTGTTTGCAGTTATGTTGCATTAAGAATAATGTGAAGTACAATTCCATCAAGCAATAACCGATTCCAAGTATATATGGGCACATGAAAATTGTTTTATGACAAACTTGATGATTAAGTTGTCTTTTTTTAAGAAGTTTATTCTAGTATTTGTTTCACTGAGCAGTACACTAGTTAAACAAAAACCAAGTCTTGTTCAAAATAAAAGGAAAACATTGCATCAGCTGATGATGACCACAGCACAGATTAATAAGTAAGGTTAAATTGTGATCAGTGAACAACAATATAGTAGGGTTGTGCTCTCTCCTTTAGATTACCTACAGAAGGGATAACTGAAGGCCCTGTTAGGCCTTCACCTATTAAGGATTACCAGGGAAATTAAAGAATTACATGCATGTCTGGTACACTGTGTGAAAGGCAGTGACATATATTATTCTCAATAGCCCTTCAGCCACCTGTGTAATAAGGATATTGCAGTCTTTCATAATGTGTGCAAATCACAAGGGTTCAGCCTTGGGTCAGTGTGCTGAGCTCCCATCATTAGGCTGATAGGCAGGCTGCGAAGGGATCTAATTGGTCACTCAGTGAGTGTAAAATGTGTTGTGCAGTGCAGAACACCAAGACTGAGGACACAAAAGCTGCAAGTGGCAGGACAGTGAACAGAATGTGACCTGGGTATTAGCACCAATAATACAGATATTAACTTGCATCCATGCCACACAAACTCATTACAATTTACACTAACTGTATAAGCTATGTCATTAGTGCTTTATGTATACTCCACACACAAACCCCACATGGTGACCAGCAAGGTCTAATTGCCTTGGATTGGCTGTAGGCTGTGAGCTGCAGTGAGGGGGCCTTGCTGTGAACAAGGGCACACTGAGGGTCAATTGTCCTGCAAGTGAATGGCCTTTTCCTTTGGCACACAGTAATGAACAAGAACAGGTCATTATTTTCCTGTCCAATGTGACCCCCCCCCCCATATGTAAATACAGCCGAATGTGAAGTTCATGGGGTAAAAATAAGTTCAATCAAACCCAAATAAAAAGTATGCAGTTAAGTTTGATAGGACGTTTGAGTACTCAGCTTTTCCTTTCATCTCCTCTGTATAAAGGAAAAATGTAACTTCAGAATGGACAACAGAAAAATTTAGTTAGTTTTGCCCACTGTTTCAGTAACACCCCTACTTAACCAAAAGTAACTCGGTGCCAGGTTGTAAAGAAGTCATTCGCTGCTTGTTGTGGTTCAAAGTTTTGCCTCTGGCCACAGCATCATAGATTTGAAGAGGACTTGAAGATGGAGCCTAGATCAAACATCTTTTTGACAGCATTTCCACTTTCTATTTTTTTAAATATGTCAATTTACATATGGCTACACTAGGGATGGGTATCGTTAGGATTTTTATGAATCCGATTCCGATTCTGGATCTGCTTATCGATTCCAGTTCCTCACGGTTCCTTATTTCAATTCCAAAATAGTAAAAAGATAGAAGGTCAATTGTTTATTTAACAAAAGTAACTGTATTCCTTTACTTTTTAAGAAAATGGTAAACAAAAATAAAATCCTGTCTTGAGCAAATTAGCTTATGACATATGCACTTTCCTTTTTCATCTCTTTGTCTTCATATACATACATATATATATATGGGACAGAGTTGAAACGTGGATAGAGAGAGGGGGTAGCGACATGCAGCAAAGGGTCGGAGCCCGAGCCAAACTCACTATCGCTGGGTGGAGGACTGAGCCTTCCGCATATGGGCCGCACACGCTTCGGAGTGAGCTAAACGGCGGCATCACCTCTTTGTCTTTCAAAATGAAGCCAGACTTAACAGAGTTTTCCATGGTCTATCATGCATAGTTAGCCACAGCTTTTTCCTCTTGTTTCTTCGGTGTTTTTTTTTTTCGTTTTCCTCCGGCCTATTGAATTCAGCATGAATGAGTGACGTAGTCACATAACAGACAGGTCCTGACTCCTGGCAGACAGGTTATAGCAGACACGCAGCCATTGTAAAAAAAGGTTAACCGATAAGCAGAACCGAAAGTAAATATTTTATATGGGTACCCGGTACCCGCCGTTTTTGATTCGGTTCCTACTTGGAACCGAATTTCGGTACCCAACCCTAGGCTACACCAAGGAAAAAAAGGAACTTCTGATCAAAATAATGTAGGAGTTTGTCGAATTTCTGTCCAAATCTCTGGTTGCCCTACCAGGCAGTGGCAACAACTAGTTTTCTTTTGAAATATGTAAAGGAGTAATGTATTGTAGTGGTATAATACTATACTACATCACAGGTGGGTGTGGGCAGGTGGTCTGATACGAACAGACCCAACTGAAAGCATGTCAGTACTACTTTGGTATATCAAAGCTAGTGCAGGGCAAGCCAGATTACTAGGTTGGGTTGGCTTATATAGAATTTAGGAGCCTCAAGAATTTCAAAACTACAATAAGTTTTACTGTTTTTTTTATTTTTTTTATATTACTGTTACATATCTGTCACATTGTGATAAAGTGAGACGGCTACCTTTTGGATTCCAGTTGCTCCTTTAGTTTGCTGTACATTTCCAGCACTGGAAAGGAAGAGAACAGGAGAGACAATCAGTGGCAGCATTCTTTGGTGGCAGAATTCCTTAGTTCAAACATTTCACCAAGTTCTGTCTGTGAAAGCATCTTAAACAGTGTCTACCGACAAAAAATTTGGGGTATTTTGAGCCAAAAGACAAGATTATCATCAAACACAAAATGTCTGCATATAACTTCAACAGATACTTGTATTTATACGGTATGTGTTTATTGAAAAATAATAAAATAAAAAAATAATGCCCAAGCTACAGAAGATAAGATAGGGAAGGCAGTAATGGCTTTCTGTAACATAATAAAAATTACATAACTTTACATCTTTAGGTCACTTCGGTGACTAACAGCAACACATCATTAACTTTAGGATTAAAATAACCATCACATTGAAACACAATTAACTTTGGTACCTGGTATACATAGCTGAAGTTTTTCCACAGTGGTGGCCATGTTCCTCTGCTGGATCCGACATCGAATCACCTCCTCTGTTTGAGCTGTCACCTGAGAGAAGGAACAAACAATGGAAAAGAACACTGAGAAAGAGGCCAACATTGTTAACGACTGGGTAAAAGAACAGTCATGTCTAATACAGAGCTGTCTTTGCATTTAACAAGCATGCATATGTTCTGACAGCACAATAAAAAGTTTTTGTCCTCCACAAATTCATGCATACTGGCATACATGGACTTACCTCCCTACCGGCTTCTTGTAGTCTTCGATTAGTGTCTGTCACTTGACCCTTATTAAAACAAGGACAGACATCAGTTTAATTGTACAGCTTTAGTGCCTTTCCTTTTATTCTTTCTCTCTTTAATTTATAGTTTCTTAAAATTTTTTGTTTATTTTTCACAAAACCCATCTGGGCTCATCTCTGGCACATTAAAGTTTCTGTGACAATTTCAGTTTTATTCCATGACAATCTCTTCAGCAGCACTTCAGTTTTTTCATTTTTTCTTCTTCATTTTTTTCATTTTAACGTCAATTTATTTTCTAAGTTAAATACTATTTAGAATTCATGAATATTTTGGTATTGGTTAAACCATTGATGTTATCACATATCTGTACATCCCTCCTCTTTCTGTCTGCCCCCCCCTTCATGCCCTCTCTTTTCCCTCTCTACCTCACTCAGTGCAGCTGCTCAGCCTTGTAATCAGCTCATTGTCCATGAAGGGGCAAGGACAAAAGCAGGCAAATTCAGATTAACCAGGCAGCGGGGACCTGAACCCATCGTCGGTGCACTAGGTCTTTCATGGGGTTTAATGGCTTGTGACAGTCTCTTTCTCACAGATTCAGTGACAAACTTCTCGATTCTGGATGGGGATTTTTGAACTCTCGGCTCTTGTCACACAGCTGAGAGCCATGACCCAATTGACCAGTCGGCTTTTTGATGACCATCCTTTCAACAGTGAAGCTTCCAAACAAGGGGGGCCGACTACATAATCCCTGCCTCTCTGATGATTCAACAATGGTGCAGTAGCACAGCAAGAATAAGTGAGAGCAAATATAAAGGTGACATTTCTGGAAATGTAATCATGAGTCAGTGTCTTTTCTCATGAGCCACCTTGTTCCATTACAGAGAAAAAGAAACCCTTGTAAGAGCTTAAATTAGAACTCAAACATTTTCAAGAACTTCCTGCAGGAGCAGCTGCATTTGATTAAGAATTTCTGGATTTCCTCTGGACTGACAATCCTCACAAACACCTGGTAAACCTTGTTGGGAACTAACATGCAAACAGGGTTTGTTGACTCATACAATGACCTAATGTTTCAAACATTAATTCCAGCAAACTCAAAGCCCCATAAGTCATAAGCTTATAACATGGTCACTTCAAAGTCAGTTTAGCCCCGTTATATGTTAAAAAAACATTAATGATTTGTCTTTCAAATCTTGTCTTAATTGCAATATTAAAAGAAACATTTTATTTTAAAGAAAATCAAAAATTATCCATTTTGTTGAAAAGAGTATTTGAGTATAATGAAAAATGACATTTAGTTGTCACTCTCAGGAAGTTTTACAGCAGATTTATTTCAATAGCTGTCCTCCACTACAAATTAATCAGTAGACTGCCTTTAAGTCTTGTTAGATTAATTTGTAGTGGATTTATATGCATCAACAAGATTTGTGTGATATTTAATTTGTTTAACGAAAAAAGACATTTTAGTAACTTATGGTGGTATAAAGAAGGTTCCAATATTTTTTTCTCTTGTTTTATAAACACTTGGAGCCCTCACCAGATAGGCCAGTTTTTATTATGTGCATATTTTGCTGTTGCATTAGGCTTCCAAAGCCACTGGGGGTCCCACAAGCTTTTTATATAGTATTGAGCTGAGTACAGTAGCAAAAAGGCATTCAATATGCCCATTGGTATACAATGTAGGGGTGTTTTTAAAAAGGCTATCACTGTAAAGAGATCACACACATGTCACATCACTATGTCATTTGTATGTGCACACTTTGCAAGAATGCTAGCAGTTATCTGTTGTAGACTGAAGACAAACTTAACTTTTTAAGGACCATTTTTAACCACCTGTGGCTGCGCGGTCTATTGGCCTTAAAGCCTACTATTTCCCTTGCATTTTTTTTACTTGGGTCAATATGTTGAGCTTTGTTAACTAAATCATCAGCTCTCTTTGTCCTCAGTCCCTTTTCGTTTGTACAGGTAAGTGCACCTGTATGTGTCTGTGTTTGTGACTTTGTACGGAGTGTGACAAAGAATTTGTTGGGGATAAAAGAAGACAAGTTTTGTTTAATGTGTGTCGCAGAGGTTCGCATCCAAAGTCTGACATTGATTTGAGAATTGTCACTGTAGGGATAAGCACTACTTTAGTTTAGTCAGAAAATGGATGCCGGTGTTTGAATCATAGCATGAATTATGACTAGAGAATGAGGGGAACAATTCTAATAGTCTCTCAAATATCTACATGACCAGATCAGATGATGGAAACCCATACTTATTTTGATTTTCTTTGCAATCTCTTAACCATTCATCAGAAAAATTGGTAGATGTCAGGAGTTCACATGGCCACTATATTTTGAGATTTAGCAGGCTGTATGAGTTGCATACCATACTGTCCTCCTTGTAGTCCTCCTTAAAGTCATTTCTCTTACCATCAGCTTCTCTGCATCAGCACGGACTTTGAGGAGCTCTGTGATGGCATCTACAAAGCCTTGGTGGTGGAAATTACACATCTTCTCAATCTCACGGTCATGATTCCTTATCCGGGCATCCAGCTTTTCCATGAAGCGCTTGTGGGCATTGGGCTGGTCATCATAAATAGACCTGAAAGAGACACAGGGCTTAAAGTAAAAATAAATCCTGAGCCTGAACTTTTTTCTGGGGAGCGGGGGTGCAGTGGATCCGACGCATACACACTATAGGCAATTTGGCAAACAACTTTTTGGCATTGTGCTTG
>JAPZDZ010000014.1:19234595-19268627 GCA_029783805.1 Acanthurus tennentii
GGTCGTTGAGCGCTTTGTAGGTAAGAAGAAGAATTTTGAATTCTATTCTAGATTTTACAGGTAGCCAATGCAGAGAAACTGGTCCGAATATGACCGGAACAATCAGTGTCTTTCAAGGAGAAAGAGGTGGTAGCCACAGTTGTGGTTTAGTTGTGAAAGTGAGATGCAGTTGCAGTCTTGTAAATAATGGTGGTTGCTGAAGGGTTAGCGCAGATGCTGCAATAAAAGCAGTTTAATCTGAACTGGACAACATGTCCTCATCAAAAGAAGAGCAAAGAATGACACTGAAAGCTTTCTTCATTGGAAAAGATGTTTTTGTTCTTCTTCTTTGTTCTTCCCAACTGGCTTTGGCAAGAGTAATGAATGTGATGGACAGAATGTTTGTCCAATTACCTTTTGCCTTTTTCTTTTTGAAACAGCGTGCCCCTTTCCAACCCTGTCTATGGGCTTTTGCCCAGGTGGACATGTGAAACATATCCTATGAAACATTCCATCTGGAATGTCAGGTTATCGTCAGCATTTTTCCAATCATTTAATCTCAGGTCTGGTTCAAGCTTTACCACATAAACATCATTTATTAAATTTGCTATTGCCAGACAGCACTGGAAAAAGCCTGTTATTGTTCTGATTCTGTTGTTTGTGGGTTGTGTTAATCCTTCTCTCCCTCTCCCCTTGCAGCAGGCTTCCCTGCAGAGAGGCGGGGCTGAGTGGCTCAGGAACAGGGACCACAAGACACACCTGCGCTTCATTTTCAATCAGACCTTCTATTTAAGCCACTCTCGTTAAGTCTCCTGTGTGAGACGATTGTGTTCATGACTGTGTGCTGTATTCCTCCGTTCCTGAGTTCTCTCCCCACTCTCGTGCTGATCTGTGCCTGTGATTTTGTCCAACTTCCAGTGAGTTTTGTAGCCCTGGTTTTTTCGTTCGAGCTATTTTGTAAGTCTTGTTTTTTCCCCTTTCGGGTGATTTTTAGTTGATACTTTTGCCGTGGTGGTTTTTTGTGTTTTTTGTATAGTTTTTGTGTTTTTATGATTTTTCCCCGTAAGGGTGTTTTCTGTTGTGCTCCTTTGTTTAATAAATCAATTGAGTTTTGAAAAGTCTCTGCGTCTGGGTCCTGTCCTGAGTCCATTTCGTAACAAAGCCCTTGTGTGCCTCATCCAACCCTGGACAGCCTCCACAGACACATCACCAATGGTGTCTAACATTACCTCCAACATGTTTTGCCATATGGTGTGGTTGTGGTCCTACACTCTTCACCACCATGCTAAGAGAGATTCCAACAATCTTCCTCCTCCTCAATCTTCTGCTGTCTCTCGGACATCTTCCTCCTCTACCTTTGGGTCATCTACTTATCAGAGGGTTTGATCCCTGATTCTTTCCAGTCTGCATGTTGAAGTGTCCTTGAGCAATATACTGAATCCACAAATTGTGGTGAGCATATGGCACTTTGTAGAGAATCCACCTGCATTAGTGTGTGAGATGAATGCTGATATGTGTTGTAAAGTGCTTTTGGTAGTCAGAAAACTAGAAAAGTGCTGTATACATGCAGTTACCACAGATCTTTATTGGGTTTCAGCTTTGATGATGTGAATTAATGATGATGGCCTGTGAAAAATAAAAGGATGTATGTGTAGAGCTTTCACAAAAAAGTTCAGCAACTTTAAATGATGTGTGAAAACACCGGAACAGCAGTTATAATTTTGGTTGACGGCATCATGGCATGGAATGTTTAGTTATTTGCCCTGTTACAAAGTGTTAGCATTTAAGAAAAAAATTAGTGTTGTAGGCTCTAAAAAAGCACCTATTAACTTGTTGTTTTCTTTGTTTCTTTTATACTTCTGAATCAATACAGAAAGAAACAAAGAAATTGCTGATAAAATAAATAAACAACAAATATTTGCTGTTCTCTTACAGCTCTTCTTTTAATTTCCCTTACCTTGCCTATGTTTGTCTCACCAGTATTTGCCATTACGATACTGTGATATTTGTGTCTCTTAATACCTGTCTCTCTGTTTCCTCCCTCTCTATCCCCCTCCTCCCTCTGTCTTTCTCCTTTTCTGTGTCTCTGTGGCCATTGGCGGCACTAGTATCGATGTAAGCAGTGTTTTCTCTCATTAATTTATCAGCTTGACAGAGGAGGGAGGCCTCAGTGGGGGGAGATAATGGCTACCATTTGTCCAAGCTCAACAGTCAACACATTCCTCTGTCGTTCAAATATAACCACACATTAACTTCTGTACACCAGTACCTCAAAGACAATGACACGCGCGCGCACACACACACACACACACACACACACACACACACACACACACACACACACACACACACAAAGACTAATCTTCCTGTCACTTAAAACATTATTGTCGTACATTAATTTCCTGGAGATTTAACCCTTACCACCACTTGCCTTACCATAACTCTAACTTTAACCTCAGTCTTCCAATTCTAAAAATTCCTGATTTACTCTATGGGAACTTGAGTTTCGTCCACATAAATAAGGCAAGTGCCTGCAATGTGTGTATCAGTGTGTAAACAGCTCAATGTCCTGACAATATTTACAAAAACATCACCTGGATTTTTCTGCAGCTAATAATAGTCACTCCCCAATATATGTTCTACTTTTCTTTTAAGGTGTCCTTTTTTCTTTTTGCAAAATTAATAAGCTTTACTTTAAAAAACACATATATAACTACACATCTAGGAAGGCCCTATAAAGACTTTAGTAAAAACCACACTTGCAATTAAAAGCACCTAAAACACTTAAAAGTATATATTGTTACACGACACACTGACACACTAACTACGATGAAATAATACATTTTTATCTTTGAAGTAAGATTTTGAACTTTTTTGTTTTATGTCAAATTAACACTTACTTATTTTATTGGTTGTACTAGCACATAATAAGAATACATTAATAAATGCAGCAATTTCCTTCTCTACCCTGTATTGTAATTCCTGAAATTCTATGACTGTAAATAATAATGATAAAAAAAAAAAACACTAATAGTGCAGTCTTGAAATAGCGATGGTGGGAAGAGTTTTGATAAAGTGATAACAATTTAGATTAATGATTGTCAGCAATTCAAAAAAAAATAACAGTGTAATTGTTCAAACAATCCACTTATAAAAGCCCTTGAATAATGCATGACATTGATCACTTTTACAGCCTAAAACCATGACTACTTTAACACTTGATGATGGCATAAAAATATCACAAAGTTGCTAGAAAAAAGGAGCATGGCTGCCTTTTTTAATCAGTGGGCACACTGTGTACCCATTACTATCTTTGAGGACAAATTTAAAGTTTTAATCAACAAGTACTGTTGACTTTTATTCTTGCACCAACCAAAGTAGGTACACTGTTGTTGGTGGTAGCAGAAGTGCGTGCGTGCGTGCGTGCGTGCGTGCGTGCGTGCGTGCGTGCGTGGGTGGGTGGGTGTGTGTGTGTGTGTGTGTGTGTGTGTGTGTGTGCGCGCATATGAAAATCTGTATGTGTGAGATGTATTGCTCATGTGGAGACATAAATCTGTAAATCTGACATAAAAAAACATTTGTAAGGGCAGGCTCTCCTTAATGGTACAAAATGCAAGCCCACGTAGTGTAAATCATTCAAAGTTAGAGCCAAGACCTTTTTTAAGGTTAAGGTTAAGTTTAGATTAAGTCAACTTTAGGGTTAGATTTGGGTTAAGATTCAGGAGTCACAGTTATACACTAGGATATTCATCCAAGTCAATATATGTCCTCTGAGGTGATGAAACATAACTCTTCGTTTGTGTCTGTTTGTATCTTTGTGTGTGTGTGTGTGTGTGTGTGTTTGTGTGTGTGAGTGTGTGAGTGTGTGTGTGAGCGTGTGTGCATGCATGGATTTGTGTGTGTGTGTATGTGTATGTGTATGTGTTTGTGAATTGACAGGCACTTTGGAATTAACCAGCTATCTGCTGAACATTTCACCTACCATCTGTGTGTGCTATGCCCCCCAATGTTGACTTTACCCTGCACAATTTGTGAACCATTACACAATACAGAGGCTGAGATCAATGTGCATACTGTTGGTTTTGGAATATTCTTCTACGTGTGAGGCCATTGAACTTCAGTAATGTAACTCAAACAAGGTTATGAGACAATATTTTATCCTTATCCTTTTAATCCTCAAAATAATCCAAATCAGCCCCATATATTCTCAACATGTTCAACGAGACTCAACAAGAGGATGGCGCAGACTTGTCTCCTATATTAAAAAATACTGTGCGTATATTGTAAGACTATCAATCAATCCTCTGTTATCTCTTTGCTGTCCCTGCCGTTCAGAGGCTTCCCTCAATCATTAACCTAATCTACTTACCAAAAAACTCCCACTCTCAGTGTTTGCATGAGAGCTCAATGATAAGCTATTTGAAGTTGAATGTGGTGATGGGACAACCATTGACATGAACTGAACTGTTTGCTGATCTTGGCTGCCTCAGGAAATCAGGATGCAGTAAAAAGCAAAATGAGGAGCAATGGTTGAGCTTGAATCTTGAAAGTGGACCCTTAGATTTCTAACACTTATCCTTCAAAGACCAATTATGATACAATTTACTCATATATTCACAACTTTAAAAGGTTGGGAGATATTAATTTAGTAATAGGCAACATTCAAGAGGTCTGCAAAGCAGTTTTGTGCTCAGGGTCATAATATTTTTAGTGTTCCTAATATTTACAGTGAGGTAAGGGGGCTAGTGTCAATGAAATCAATCGGATTAGGTGGATGATTCCCTTAACCAGTTTATAAAACAAATGAAAATTAAAAATTAAAAGCTCTTTCTTTGATACCTTTCTTTAGGACACTTTGTCAGATGTAAATCATAAGATAGCATTTCATGTGTCAAAAGGATGCAGTATGAACTGATTTCTGCACTCCTGTCCAGTACCTCTTTAATGCTTATACTTAGATTATAGAATGTTATGGCTGGGATTAGATTCCTCTAATCCATGTTAAGCAAGCAATGCGAAACAGATGAAAGTAAACAGTGCCACTTATTACCACATAAAACGTCAGAAAAGCTTCTGAACTTTTATTCTTTATAATAGAATTAGCTAAACTAAATGGTTAAATGAGATCTTTATAGCTGTATAAAATACTGATTACATTTTAATGCGTTTATAATATAACATTTCACAAATACAAACAATACTCTGAAATGAGCCAAATTGGATTGCGGGTAGCACTGCTTTAAAGTAAGCTAAATTTAAAATGCAGCCTACGTTCAAGAAAAAGATTAAACTATTGCATCGGATCCTTTTTTCAACAAATAAAATCCCCTTCTTAGCCTTTAGTCAAGGCTTTTTACAGTAATTTCAGTAATTCAGTTTATAGTGATTTCCATGTTAGACGCAAAAATGTAAAAAAAAATCTTAAACACAGCGTGCTTTGTACATAGGCTTACAGTACAAAGTAAATTGGATAAAACATTCAAAACTGCCAACAGGGTCTGATGGAAAGAAAAAGAAAACACATGAGGATAACTTTTGCTGAATTAGAGAAAAGCTTAAATATTTTCTGATGATGTTTTGTAAGTAATACTGCAAAAATCTCAGTGCATAACCGTACTTTTTTTTTAATCCTACGCAAATAAAGCAGCACTGACAAGTATATTTAGTATTTTTGCGCCTGGGGATACGCGCATTACTCTCACCGGGCTGCTTGATGCTGTTTCTTTTTTTAAGAGGCCATTCTAGTTGGTTTTTGACTATTCATCGTGCAAAAATATATATATTTTTTATTTTGCTTTATTTTCTGCGCCACAGATGTTTTGTTGCTAGTCAGGTTTAGCAGTTCTATTAAACGTTTACCTGAGGGGACAGCCGGCTGTCACATCATGATGCGCACATAGCTTTCTTCAAAACATTTTTATCCTTTAAGTGATCGAATTTACCTTTTTTCTATTTTAAGACTTAAACCACGTTTCGTGAAGTCATTGAAATTTGGTTGCAAGTTTGGATAATGTGGCGGCATATTTTCCAGTTATTATCAACAACTGCTGGGCTATCACGAGCCTATAGGACTATAAAGGTGGACTGCTATGACGCAATGTTTGGCTAAATCAGATTTTTACAACTTGTTGTTACTCGGCTTCGGTTTTCCCTGTAGACCATTTCCCGTTTTGATATAATAAGCATTTAATACATTTGTTTCTCTTAAATTGAGTCATTGTTTATCAACAGTGTCTAAATATTACTGACTATTGGGCATGTAACCTATGCTGCTAATTGGCTAAAGCCTCATATTCTTATTCTCAATTAGCCTATTATTTCGGTTATTCTTTTTCATTCAACTTTATTTTCTGAGAACCAAATCGTCTATAACTCAAATCATTATGAAATAGATTGACTTCAATTTTTTCTAGAGTAATTTCTAGGGAATGGTCTACAAAATAATAAACCAGGTGACAAATTTATTCAAATCACAAAAAAAAAATCACCACAAAAATACTTTATTAAGTAGCCTATCACCAAACAAAACATAATTTTTACTACAGGAATATTTAATATCACATTTCAAGGCAAAGGCTTATAGACGTAAGAGCGTTAATCATCCGAAACGAAATACACTACAAGGGGAACTAAAGAGATCTGCTGTTCGTTCACAATGATAGACATGACGGAAATAATCAATAGTGCAGCAGAATAATACGTATTATATACAAAAAAGAAAAAAAAATGAAATAGAGGAGACATTCCAACGTGAAAGGCACTGGAAGCTGGTAAATGTTACTTTTTTGGATTGATTTTAACCCAACTATTAGAGCCCATGAACTACTTTCATCTTGCACCCCCTTTTATAAAACAACCTCAGTGAACGGTGGATGAACTGGCTCAAATGTCAGGAGTCCTGTGATTTTCATCACCCAGCTCCTATGTCCCGAGCGGATCCAGTGTAAGTATGGAGCCTTTGGTTCACAACTAGGGGTTCAGTGTAAATTCTGCGTCGTCCTCTATGTCCAGATCCTGGTCTGTATCATTTGACACGTCTGAGTCCAACTCTGTGTGGACCTGTCGCGGGGACGCAGAGCTCACGCAGCGGCCCGTAGGCATAGGCTCCGTGGACGGGACTGTGTGTCTGTGGTCCAGACTCTGGATCACAGAGGGCTCGGTCATGCCGTCTCCTTTAGTACTCCTCCCAGTGGAACTGTCATCCTCCACATCCCTTTTACCTCCCTGGGGATTTTCCTGATGCAAATAGAATAGTTTTATGAATAAAGAGGAAAACGACTGTAAAATTGCTATTCTTGGAGAAATAAGAGGCACCATGTCTGACAAAGGGATCTAATGTGACATTAGAGAGAGCCTCTCACTTGTTTTAGTCTTCGCCACTTCGCTCGTCGATTTTGGAACCAGGTTTTAACCTGAAAGACAAATGAAACGAAAAAAACAAAACAAATGATGCTCTTTCTGATAGATTTATCTAGGTAACCTCTTTAAATTGAACTACCACCGAGAGCTAAGGAAATGTTAACAAGTGATACTAACAGAATGAAGCAGTAAGTTGTTTACGTAGGCCTATTGTTAAAAAAAGAATGAAAAAATAACTTCGTCCTTCTTGCTAAAATAAAAAAATACATGCGTACAATAAATTATCGCAAACTCTAGCTGAGTGCGGTAGAGGATTTAACGCGCATTACAGATCGCATTTTATTTCGTTCTCAAATTAATTTGGTAATAAACATTTAATTGACGTGTCAAATTCCAGTTATCAGCAAAAATAATCTTTCTCCGTTGCAATGCTGTTTTTGGACTTCAGTCTGCTCTACTAAGAGAATCTAGCTTGTTCAAGCAGCTGTCCAAAATTCTATGATTTTTTTAATGAACAGATTCTTCATAGTTCACTGGGTGAATGGGGTTTACAGTATCTGTGTCAACAGTCGGCCATTTAGATATATCTTTAAAGTTCAAGGCCTAAACATGGATTCCACGTCCTAGCGCTAAATCTTGAAAACGTTCACCAATCATTTGATCACACACTAACCACATACAACAAATATGGCTAAAAATGAAGCGGACATTATTTGATGATGAATGAGCTTGAATGCACCTTGTTAGGGGTAGGCCTTAGACTTAATGGAATACAAGCAATGTACAATTGAGCCACTATTGGGGAGGTTTTCCGTCCTAATCGTTGCTTTTTTGACATGGTCAAACAGCTTTAAAGGAGGTAACATAGTATGAATTATGTCCCTTGGTCAAAATGCGAGGTTTATCTCGGTCATTTAATATAATAGCTAGTTGACGTGATCCATGCGCCAGATGTAAGCACCATCTCCACATAACATATAATTATGGAAAAAATTGGATGTATTGAAAACCCTCCTATTTTACTTGAATAAATAGACCTAGTGGCGCCTAGACATAACTTTGAGAGAGGGGTCTAGAGATTCCAAACAACGGGCTAAAACAACAGCGTGCTCACCTGTCTCTCGCTGAGCTGCAGCAACTTGGCCAGTCGTTTCCTCTCCGGAGGTGAGAGGTATTTTTGTGTCTCAAACTTCTTCTCCAGCTCGATCGTCTGGTCGTTAGAGAACCGGACCTGACCGCCCTTTCTTTTATGTAAGGGCCGCTGGATGAAGGGAGTCCACAGCAGAGGCTTCCCTTTACAGAGAGGAAGAAACAGGACCGATCATTTATTTCAAGACCATGTCTAACCCTTACAGTATCAGATAAATTATATTTAATTTTTTACAAAGACAGACTGGCACAGGCACATGTTTAGACTACAGAGAATGACATATCAAGGTAAGAACAGAAGTAAGAAACGAGATAACGCTTAACAGTAACGAGTATGACAATGAGTATGACATTTCATTAATTTGTTTTTTATTTTATATAAGCAGCACTACTACAATAAACATCGCTTACAATGTTAGAGTATTGCTCTGCATGCTGTTTCAAAAGATTATTGTAGACATTTATTAGAGAAAAGCGACAGCGCAGTCTAATCAAAGCTGTTTTTGTCTTCTCCAGTTTCCTCTCTAGTTAATGGCCTGGAACAAACAATAGCAGAGGCCGCGGCCGCCACACTGGCCGGCTGCACGCTTCTTTTAAGGAAGGTCGTGACAGAGTGAAAACTATGGCCAAATATCCGCTTCATGTGCTTCCTGCTTTGTGGTGTGATTATAGGCGATGGCATCCACTAACAGACACTCATGGCCTCTGCTCTCGGTGACACAATATAAATCTGTTGTGCTCGAAACTGCTGTCAAAGACCTTCTATTGCTGCTCTTTTCCAAAGGAAGTGAGCCAATCCTGTCTCACGAGATATATTCTCGAAACAAAAATATCATGAAAGGAAAAGTTTAGAAGAAGAAAGTTTACTGTAATAATTAGGTGACCCGCATTTATAGGGTAATCGGTGTTTTTTCTAAAATATTTTTAACAATTGGAGATGTTTCTAATCGTAAGAAAGTCCAAAGTTGTCGTTATAAGCTATTTCACTGAGCAGCCGTCTTTATTTTGTATTGTTTTCTTTCTCCTAACTTTAACCGAAGGGCACATTTCTCATGTTTATGTAGATGCATATTACAAATTTATAGGCGAAAGGACAGCTGTAAAACCCATAAAGTAGCGAGAAAAATTAACCCAAGCTGTAGGTGAAGTCAACAGATATTGTTCAGTTTTAAAACCAGATTAAATTTCTATTCATATTTTAATTTACTTTTTTGTTGACATGCTTATAAATATACAATAGCCAAACTTTGATATGCCTCAATTAGAATAAAAAAAGAAAAATGCAATTAGGAAAAAAGTCTAAAAACAACCCAAATTAAATGTGGATTTAAAAAATGCATTAACAATTAAATGGTTTTAAAAAAGATTGCAGGGGAATCACATATTGTAGATAATTATAGGAGTTTGTATTTTTTTTTATCATACTGTAATTTGAACAAATCATCAAAACTTAATCACATCATGTGTCTTAAGACAAGCGTCACATTTGCTGGGCTACTGAACTGAGAGAAGTGTTCAGTGAGCTTTATTCTGGGAAAATTTAAATGAACGTGTCAAGAGTTATTTGCACTTTTTAAAGCTCCTGTTTAAATTATATTTATTGATTTGCTTTGGCCTTTTTTGTTTTCATTTAACACGAGGCCTATGAGTACGTCACTTGAACCCTTCCATTTTATTGTACTTTTTTTTTACTTTTCTAATGAGTCTTTATCTTTTATGGTAAGATCCCATTAGGCTTGATGTGCTACTCTGTTTGCTTTATTTTCTTCTCGCCGCCAACCATAAAGAAAGTCAGCCACATCCTCGCTGGCTAGGCAGAGGAAGTGCAACAATATGTGAAAAACGGATCCCGGGCTATCAGAGGCCGAGTGTTTCCTGAATATGTCTGTATTGAGGATGTCGATAAAATAATCAGCAGCGTGCAGCGAGCTCCCGAGGAAGCGGCTGGCCGGGGTGAGCCAGGAAAACATTTAACAGCTTCTGAAACCAGATTTACTCCTATCGACAGGCCCACGGCTTCCGCTATGAACGGAAAGGGTCCCGGCTTGTTCAGCGCAACACAAAATCAGGCGGTCCTCCTGTTTCACTATACTTAAGAGGACCTACCCCAACAACAAGCCAAAAGGGACTCAGATTCTAACCCTTAAAATGTTTTAAACGAATTAACAAATCTATTCAACCATGATCATGTGAGCCCCAATCCCTAAATGTATTATATATTGATACACATAATTGATGGTTGTACCACTGCATCAAACTGAAATGGGTTATTGGTTGTCTGTATTTCCTCAGAATATAACCTGGGATCTACGGTACGCTATCTTTAAGTGATGGTCAAAAATGTAAGTGGGATGGGTTTAACTGAAGGGATTAATCTTCAGTTAATCTTCATTAAGTGGCATAAGAGAAAGAACCTAACAAGAATCATTTAGTGCCCATAATACATACACACACACACACACACAAAACGGTGAAATAACAAGTGATTTAGAGCCTAGCTATGTTTTAGTCACCGGGTGACTTGCTCCTCTGATGTTTCAGAACAATGGGAGTCAGGAAAGAGAGTCAAGGTTGCCATGCACCCCCCAACCCATATCACCACCACCACCACCACGAGCAGACTTAATGGATAAGCCTGCTGCTATTGTGACTTCAAATATGTCTGTCACAATAACAGTGTGACTCATATGTGCGTGGTCAGGCGTCGTGCAGAAATGTTCTTTAAAATGAGCTGTAAACTTGAGAGAGAAGCACGTCCAGATACTTTCATTTACGCTGCAATCGGCTGTATCTATGTAGGCAACAACTGCAGACTGTCTTGAGTTCGATATGCTTGCATGACCAAGCGTGATATACATATGCAAATATGGTTTCGTAGGTACTGAAACGAAGCTTGTAAAGGCAGAATAGTTCTTATGCAAAAGGTAAAAAGTGATCTATTGCCACATCATCGAAACACGTTGGATATATTTTGTGCAGAAAAGGACAATGGGCTATCCATGGAATTTCCAAACTCATCTTAAGTACACTGAGGCACAAAAAATGCAAGACCTAAAATTTCACATTTTTAAGAGTGAATTTATTTTAATAATTTTAATTTATCCCAACTCCAAACGCACTGAAGAGACTGAAATTGTCATTGTAGGTATCTACAGCTATATAGCTAGTCCACAGTCTCAATATAACTATTTCCTCTTCATTTACACACACTTGTCCGACTCACCAAGAGGGTCATGTCTTAGTAGCGCCTGTGCGTAGTCCCCCATCGAGCGAGGGTGCTGATGGTGGAAAGAGTAGATTGAACCGGCGAATGTTCCGGCAGAGCCGTACGTCGCCGCTGTCAATGCCGCTGCAGCGTGGTGAGAAAGTGCCGGATGGATCGGTGTAGGCTCATAAATCGGTGTTCGGTACGGTGATATAAGACTTGTGAAGGAGGAGTTGGGCGACGGAAGAGTCGGTGTAGGGATGATCGGAGTGGAACAAGAAGAGGAAGATGAAGAAGAAGAGGGAGGGGAGGTGGTGGTGGCAGTCCTTCCCAGAATGTCCTCAATATAGAACGGTGTTGGGTGAGCCGGCTGGATGGGAGTCGGTGCGTAAAGCGGGACGCTCATGGTGTCTTCGCCGTCGCTGCGCGCTGGATCTTAATGAACGGAGGGCTGCGTCCCTCCTCTCTTTCCCTGCAGCCTTCCTCTTTATAGACAGTATCTCAAAGAAACTTCTTTACATACTACGAACCATCTGTTTTAGCAAGAATTGCAGTCCGCTGAATCACGCGAAACACTCTAAAGACAGAGCCTTTCAGGGCTGTGCAGAAGACCGTTAGAGTGTTTAGTGTCCATCAGTTTGTGGTGGTGGACTAGCTGGTACTTGATCCAACTGTTGGGGTTGTTATCTGGCTGCAGGCGGAGGAGGGAGGAGATAAGTGGACGGCAAACTTCCTGCAGGTGGCTAGCCGCTATTTCTGATTGGCTTACTCGCAGCTCCAATCGAGTCACACAGTGATCAGATGACAGGAGAGAAGAGATAATAGTATTTCAGGAGAATCAGTTCTCTACAGCCAATCATCTGGTAACTAACTGAAAAATCTATGGCTTGAGTGATACAACCTAATGGCACGACGAGGACTTTGAAAGTAGACTTGTGTTCACAGAATTGTTTTAACAAAAGCTAATGAGGGCACCAGACACTTTGCTCTCATCTCCTTCCTCTTACTAGACAGCGCTAGACCACAAACGAAAAACTTTATAAAGTTTGGGTTTTTGTACCAAATCATTCATTTTGAAAAGTGTTAATTGTTTCAGTAAAAGTCTTATAGTCATGCATTAATAAAAAATATGAGATTCCATATACCAGTTGAGAATGACAGAAACTAAGAGATAAAGAAAATATAAAATTATTTTCTGAGGTTTGGTTTCATTGTTTTTGACTGACTTGAAGTTGATCTGTAGCCAAACAGATACCCATATGGCAATAATGGCTACGTCTTATGTGAATTAGTCTTCATATGATGACAGGTTTTGGCAACAAGTGTCGTCATTCAGGTGAAAAAACTGAATTCCAAATGTTTCTCAGCCTCATTCAGGCTACTGTGATTTTGTAACAGACCTAATGATGGAAGTGATACTTATGTTAAATATTACTATAATGCTATTACTGATGTGTGCATCTTTCTTCTGCTATTATTTGTTGTTTGTTAAAATTCACTTAAGCAAATAAAGAGTGGCTGTAAATGTTACATCAATTTCTTCCGCAGCAAATCTAATGACAGCTTTCATAGTTGAAATATAAAAATGCTAAAGTATAATATAGGCCTCCTAAACATTGTTTCAAAAATATGATACAGGGTGTGTGGTCTTATAGCATAACACTGCATCACTAATTTTGATACTTCTGAATACTCTGTGCAGGTTTTCATTTTCGTGTTGTTTTAAACTAAATAAACACATTAATAAAATCTTAATGGATGTTTGTAATTCATTATGATTAGTTTTCACTTAATCCATAGTTCCTATTTGTGAATAAAAGTCATCTCCTGTCAGACATGTCCTATAGCCTATAAGTAGTCGTAGGTTAAAACCTGAATATTTTGACAAGGTTTATATTGCTCTTTCAAAGCCCTCTCGATATGTCAGAGATAAAATCCAGTGAACAAATACTGAATCCTGGTTTTATTTTCGTTTGCCTACAGGTAATCAAATGGAGTAAAATATAAAATAAAAAAGGCCTGCTGCAATCAGCCTGGTATGTACTGTCAACTGCTCCAGATGGCACGGCCTCAGTTTATGACCCTGGTTTTACGCACAGCCCAAACGCAAGTTAAATGGGTCTTTGACTAATCAAACAGCGTTGAGTGTTATCTTTAGCAATGTTATAAGTCAACTGCAATCCACATCCCAAACGGTACAATGAATGGCAAGTGATTAACTCATAATTTGAATGTTTGTAGTTTTCCTGTGAAATCCAGCTATCGGTGCGGTTGAGATAATATACTTACGATAATGACTATAAATGCAAATTGCTGCCATGCCTCACGTAGTAAATGTTTATCCCCTTCAAACACGTTTCCGCAAAGTGTTAAACTATAACCGATAACTTCTGTTTCAGGGTTACAACACTAACAGAAAAGCTGCCTCTGTCTCTCTAAGGGCTCCAGCTGCACGTGCTATGGTCAACTGGATTTCTTTTTATTACCAGGTGACTTCATTAATGACATGATGACACGTCGTGCTGAGGCGCTGGGAGGAAGCCCATTGCTTCTCCCTTATAACTATGCGCACTGATAGAATCCAACAGTTCGATATTCTGATGCGACTTTAAAGCGAGCAACGCAAACTGCCAACTTTCTAACGGCTGTAATTTAGATAAAGTGGACTTAGGGAGCAAACAGGGATATGAACAGCCTTGAAGACATGAAAGAAATCACCAAACGGCTAATATTTGGACTGAGACAATCATTGCAGCTCATTGATCTGGCCAGCTCCCCGTGGCGTCAGACTCCTGTCCAAAGAACGATTGATAACTTCTCAGCCAAAGGCCTTGCTGCTGCTTCTTGGCAGCTGGCGCCATATATGTTACTATTAACAACTCCAAAGAGTCAGAGATACAGATTGTCAGTGTCTCAGCCTATGTCTAAACATTATTTACATATTCATTAAAGCCTTTAGAGATCTGAATGCAACCTTAGTCTTATCAATCAATGTTTTCATTCCAACAGTATAAAAAGCTATGGTACACACTGTTTTTCTTCCTCAACTCAGATGATCAGCTAGTTTATGGAAGGGCTTCATGTACTCCCTTTCATTGCTTATTAGGTCTTTATGGGGACTAATGGGGTGCAGGCTGTGTTTGATGGCAGCTCCCTCATGTTGCACAGACAAAACGACTCATACCTTTCATCAATATCAGTTAATAATGTTTTAAGACATCATGTCAAGATGCAACTCTAGGAGCTGCAATCAGTACAATGCATTGGGCCCTAGAGGCTTTTAGGGGTCCATAAATGATGGCAATTATTGTCACCTAATTAGTAGGCCTTGATAATGTGGTTCAGTCTGCAACTGTAGAGCAGCAACTTTACAACCTACACCAATCTCTCATGTGTATTACACTTATGGATTGCATGTTTTGTATGTATATTCATGTATGTACATTCATGTGTGTACATGACAGTATGTCTGTGTTTGGGGCAAGAGGAAGGGCCCGGGCCAATCACATTTATGTTATGCTGCTGCATTTATGTTATGCAGCTTTACCTGACTATGAGTCAAGTGAGAGAGGGCAATGAAAACTCCCGTGAGGGTATGCAGGGCCTTTGTGTTGAAATTAGAAGATACTAAATGATGATATAGGCTTCTCTGTTGAGAAAAAACGGTTAAATGTAAGAGAAAAGAATTTGAAACTGTCTCACTTGATAATTTTGAAACAAAAATGCAATTTGAAGAGCTAGGTTAGAAGTATGATGCACAAACTCAAAATTATGATATGAGTGTCAATTTTGAATTATTTTAATTACCAGTAGTGTGGATGTCTCTGAATATGTTCTGCTAATACACACTTAATTAGACAAACACTCTCCCTCTCCCCCGCATAGTCCACCACCTGCAACATGGACCAGAGCAGTCCTGTAACAAGGTAGAGCCTAATTGTACTTTATCTGGCAGATCTACTATGGTCTATGGTCTTAAACCACAAAGAACAAAGTATGAACTAATACACTGCTATTTCCTCTCTTGTAGTTGATTGCAGAAAAAACAAGGCAGTAAGGTTCATTTTTTCATTCCAAACTGTTTGCTTAAAGGAGAGGAAGAAAAAAAACTTGTAAAATTAACAAGATTACTTTATTTAGAGAATCTCATCATGCAAGCCAGGGTGCCTTTACCAGGTTGCTGTAGTGACTATGCATCACATCCTTTTTACACCCTTTTCGCTTTATGTTAATGCCTGAATTCAAAGGCCCTTACTTTCTTTTCAACTGTGTTAGGCAATCAGCCATGGGCAATAAGCAGGAAATGATCAGTGATACCCAGTAAAGAAAGACTTTCTTCACAGTTGTTGGCATGAAATCTAAGTATGTAACGAAGAACATATGCTATTAGTTTCATTTGTATATTTATTTAATTTGTAAGTGCAGAACAAATTAATATATATATACACAAACAGCTTACGTCACCACAAAAAAGACAGTTCACCTGCTTTGTACATGTTGATTCCAGCATGGCTACAGTAGATTTAACTGCTAGAGTTTTATACAGCATTATGTAAATAAGGGTAATGTTCAGATCAAGACTGAATGGCTGGCAAAATCTTTGCACCATACTTTATTTCATACCTGTCGATATCAATATTCCATTATGAATATCTAAATTTAACTGAAATCAATGTTTCTGCTGAATCCCTGACTGCAAACAGAAACTAGTTTAATACAGACAATGCACCAACAGGTTTCAGTACAAATCATAATAAATCCTGCAGTCTGAAATGTATTTTTAGTTTGTGTTTAATATACATTAAGTTTGTTTGACAGTAGACTTTTTAAGAACTTAAAATTTGGATTATACATTGTCAAACACTGGTCCCTCATAAAGTTTATTATTTCACTTATTCTTGGAATTTTTTTTAGAGCTTTGACAAGTATGTATAATGTCTTTGTAATTACTGAGCTTTCCAGAAGAGACAAAAACAGATGAAGACAGAGGTGAAGGCAGAGTGGGACTATCATTTCCAAACTTTTTTTAAAAAAAAAATTTAACTAAAACTTAAATAGTACACAAAACTGAGCCAAGACAGAAACCACTAGAATGTATTTTGAAATCACAAGTCCAGCGTGGAGTAATCACACTGGTCCACTGAGCTCAAACATTTGTCTCAGGTTTTTTGCACTTTCTTGGCACTAACCCTAATGTGAAGTCCAGGAGAACTTAAAGTATTTAGACAGGAAGTTCTCTTCGTTGGAAAAGTCAAGCAGGTGAGTCTGACTAATTATGAAACAGGCAGCAAACCAAGCTTGTCACTTTCACTTTGGGTGTTGTACAGAGTGTATCTCTCAGGTGTCAACTTCTAGAGGTTGTGTGCAGTGCGCACCCTGCTGTGACTCTGAACAGGGCTGCAGAGAGCGCAGGATATGTTCCAGTGTCCACTGCTCCTCCTGTAAGGCATGCTCCTCCAGGGTGAACTGACCCTGCTTGGTCCGAATCAGCTCCTTCACATGAGCACAAGATGACAGAGCTGCAGATCACAGACATTAGTTATTCTTGTGTTTAGTTGTTTGCAGGGTGATTTCTGATTGCTTAGTTCATTGTATTAATTTCTTTATGAACATGGTCATGAACTAGATGAAATAAATAGAATGAAATAATCTCACCTTTTCCCAGGTCATCCACCAAGCTTCTGACATAAAACCCACCACCACACTCAATATCTGTCACAGAAATACACAATTTTAGCTGCCTGTTTGAATGTGTTATTCAACAGAAAGAACATGGAAACAATAGAGAGGGGCATTCAAAATGCTTTGACTTCTGAGGAAATTTTGAGGTTAGCATGACATGGAGGAAGGAAGAAATACTGTATTGAGCAACGTGTGCTAACCCAGCGTGAAGTGAGGAGGGTTGAACTCTTGCAGGCTCAGGTTGTACACAGTGACTTGTCTGGCTGGTTTGGCTTCAACCTTGTGACCTTTCTTTAGCAGGACAGAGAGACGCTGTCCTTCTTGTTTCAGTGCAGAGTAGCTGAAAAGATAGAAAACTAATGTGACACAATTTACCAAAGATGCATGTCTTTTAAGGGTTAAGCTACACTGAGAAAAAAAACTTATGTATACAAGCACATTACATCCATACTACTGTCTGTCCACATGAAGTGCTGTGGCCACCAGCAGGAAGACTTCTTCACAAGGGACATGTACAGTGTACAAGTTTAAAGCCCTGCTGACGACCTCTAGAGGCTGAAAGGGTCACTGCACTACAGCAGAAAAACAGCTGCATACCAGTCCGCAGCACATCTCAGTCAGTTAAATATCCTATGACCATTAGGTAGACCGAACCCCGTTTACCTTGCAAAAACCTTTTTTTTTGGAGTTTATAGTTAATTTAGCTAATGAAAAAAAACATTTAATTTCTTAAGAGGTGACTAAGATATGTTTACATAAAGCATCAGTAACATGGTGAATCATTTGCGTATCAGTAAATAGACACATACAAGTTAAAATCAGTCTGCTGACAGACAGGATTTCTTGTTTTTGCTTTGTATTTACAGTGGTGAGATTATATGGGTTGCAACTAATAGTTATTTCAATACTGATTTTCCATAGTGATTAGTACTCTGCTATAAAAACATCAGAATATAGTAGAAATGTCCCTTACAAGCTCCATGAGTCCAAGGGTACATCTTCAAATGTTTTGTTTTTCCTTGTCTAATCCAGTTCAAAACTGAAATATATTCAGTTTCCTGCCATATAAGACTAAGAAGACAAGCAAACGTTTACATTTTAAAATGCTGAGAATATTTTTGGTCATTCATGCTTTATAACAGGATACTTGAAAATCATTAGGTTATAAAAATGATTCATTAGATTCATTAGGAGATTCTCTGTTGATTGACAGTTGATTGATTAAGTGACTAATTGTCGTAAGTCTTAAGAGGGGATTGGCAAAACTTAACAAGCACTATCATAATCTTTAACAGCCATATGGTATCACCTCTAAGTCCTACACCCTGTCAAACCCACACTGCAGTCTATGAAGATGCAACAGTGCTACATCAGTATGCATAAAGCCTAAAGCTAATGACGGCAATTCACGTAACTATTATTACATAAAAAAAGATTGGTTGTCACAGCCTTGGTCTCTAGATTTAGAACTGTAGACTTAATAATAATTGTGACAAAAAATAGTGTAACAGTCAATCAAATTGTCTAAAGACAACAACTTAGAACAAAGCAGCAGCTGCTATCCCAATTCTAAATTACATATGTTGCTTCTGATATCATACCATGACAAAGTTAATCACATTATTAATGACCTTATGTCTCTGTCCATCCAGGTTTATCCATCCCAGGTGCCTTGACAAAAATATGAAGGCTTTATACTTTTAACAATCTGGAAAATATAGGCCCAGGATATGGAATTACCAGATTTGTTACTGTTACTTACAGTGCAACTGTGTCCAACAAAAGTAATATTCCAGCATGTTACATTTTACAATGTCATTGTTGTGCAAAGTCATTTGGTGCGCAGTGCAGTCTACAGGATGACAAATGTGAACTGTAAATATGAAAAATTTCTGTGTATAGAACATTTACAATTTGTCCTGAAAGTGGTTCAGGACTAAAAACTCCATAACCGCTGTAACCTCAGAGGAGCATGAATATTATACATCATGAATTTAATTTGTATGTGTATGAATGGAGACTGGAAATTATCTGCAACTAAACCCTCAGCATTTACTCTAATACAAAAATGTAAGTGATATGCCTTCTTTTTTTTTTTTTAGATCAGAGGCTTTACTTACAGTGGAGGAACTTGCATGATGTCACCAGTGAAAGTTTTCAGCTTCTCTTCAAGGTCTAATCTGGTTATGTGTTCTGTGGGCAAAAAATAGAAAAGTAAAACTGTCTGGAGGAAGTCTACACATAGGTATCCATATGTAGTTTAGACTGGTGAATGGGATGAACTGATCATATGAAATGTCATACATATGTAGCTTAATATTTACCAAAGTCTTTCTCCAGAACCACACTGCCAGTGGCATCAAGAGTATCTGTTGCTTTGCCCAGTACCCCCACAGCAACGTATTTCTGTAAATATTTTAATAACTTTATTTTTATTTAGTTTAGTTTTCTAATTATTTTTCTTTTTTCATAACACACAGCACAACACTCTTTTGTAGCTGCCCACAAGTTAAATGAAGAAATAGCTTTCTTAACAATAAGAACAGTACACTAAAATAACACTTTGCTGCTAATATCTTTCATCAAATTTGTGTATATGTTCTTAACCATTTACAAATTTACAAGCTTTATTGTTTTGCTATGGTTTTATAATTAACAGAAATATAAAGAAATTACATACAATGTTTAAGCAGACCAGTTTGGTCGATATAAAAGATTATTGTTAAAACTCATACTCACCTTAGAACCAGCTAACATTGTACTGAGCATCTTTGTGCCATTTCCAACACCAACAACTAAAAGAAACAGAGACAATGTTGACCCTGTCAAACTGCACAAAAAAACCAAAACACTTACATGTGGCTTTTATAATCACTCGGAATTATTGTAGTTGGCATTCATCCCCAAGTTCAATGACTCTGCAGTAGTCTCAGGTATTTATCATCTCCTGTCATCTGCAGCGATGTAAACATCACATCTAAGTACACACTCTAATTTTCACCCCTTTCCTGGTGCAAAGGCATGCATTGAACAGAATTTTGCTTTTCATAGTCTGACACACCATGCAATGGCTGATTTGTTCTTATTGTGCAAAATGTAGCACTGGTAAGACAGTGAGGTGAGAACGCTTCTCCTAACTTTAAAGAAATTGGAAATAAGACGACACACTGAATGATGGAGCTCCTCTTCAACATCATAAGATTACCCAGCCAACGCAGAAATGACAACAATCGCACGTGGACCAGCGCCCCAAATGTGAATGGGACACTGCTTACCTAACACTCCGCTAGCAGCGCTGTCCAGTGTCCCCCCATGCCCCATCTTCAGGCTCTGTTTCCTCCTCTTCCGCGGGTTTGGGTTCTGCACACCAGCTTCTGAAAAATGCGTGACATGAAAATATTTCACTGTTTGCCTCAATAACTTACAAGAGACTCATCTCGCAATACTACCCGTGTCATTGACCTGTTACCTTTAAGCAAAGCTTCTTTGAGCGCATTTAGTACGTCAGCTGACGTCGGGCCTTCCTTTTTGTATATGGCAAACAACCCATTTAAAGACTGCAGCTTTGATAGTGAACTAGTTATCGAAGTCGCAGCGTTACTCATATTCCCTGCCATGCTTGTCTATTCTTCTTCGGCCAATACGCTTCTTCTTCTACTTACGGAGTTACCAACTGTGACTGAGCCGTCGTGATGTTTCGCCATCTACTGGTGTAAAAAGTTAATAACTATCAATTATGTTTTAGTCGACCCCGAAACCAAATCGCTAGTATTAAATCAGCTGTCCTTATGCGAACATAGACTTGTTGATTTCAAAAGTTGGTTAAGTGCGGTTTTAAGCACGTTTTTTATTTATCCCCACCCAGAGAGAACGATACTAGGGCGAGGTTGATAAGTAGACAGCGAAAAATGCTTACGTTTTCAAAACTACGATAACCAGTATGCTTTGCTCCGAACAGACTTCCTTCTTACTGTGTCGTTGGCTTCCTTTCACTGTCAGCTGTGCTGTCCACAACAACAAGAGCGATAACTTCCATGGAGATATTTGTTCTTCAGTCGCGAGAGTCTGTTTTGAAAATACTTTTATTGTTCTTGAGGAAAACTTCGTCACACAGTCTCCTCATTTTCACACCGGTTAACCATTTGACAGCTTTTGACTGGCGTGGAGATATTTTGATAAAAACGTCACGCGATACATGTCTCTCAGGTTTGGTCGATAGAAAGGTGAGCTTGCTCATCAGAAAGACACATCTCTTGTTAAATCAAACTTTTCAAGTTAAAAGAAGTCGTATGCTGAATCGGCACACATCACTCCAAGCACTGGATGCATTAACGTCAATTGGAAAGCCTTTGCCGCCAACTAACTGTTAGCTATCGTAAAATAATTAGCATATCAGCCTATATCCTGAGACTGCATGTTGCCGGATTGAGTAGGTGATTCTGGGAGTGTTGGGAAAATAGTCTTTTTTATGTATTCGCTTAAGGTTTTTCGCAAAATCATTTTGGTCCCTTAACTGTTTATGTTTTTCAACTTCATGCGTCGAGGTATTTGCAAGGTCGTGTCTATTAATAAGATTTAATTCAGATTTTTTACTGAAATAATGTTTTTTTTCCCATTGGTGCTGGTAGCCAACTCATTTTAGAAAATAAGTGGAGCTTGTAGCCGCAGTCATCAGATCACAGAGAAAAGAAGGAAGGCGTGAAGACAGTGTTGTACATCTCAGATGAGAAGGAGAGCCTGGTGACCCGGAATGGAAGATTTCAGGCGGACATACCTTCGTCTGTGTAAGGAAGGAGGTGTCAAGCCTCAGGAGAGTGTTGTGGCTCAGCTCCAGGAGAACAGGGCTGCTAAGGGCTCCAGACTGGACCTGAGTGGACAGAGCCTGTCTGCAGATACCTGCTCTGTGCTGGCTCGAGCCTTCCAAAAAGATACTGTATTAACAGAGGTGGTGCTCAGTGACTGCATGCTGAGCGAGGAAGGTGTGTAAACCTTAAATTTCAGTAAATAGCCCATATGAAACCTGTGTATCAAATATCATCATGATCCTACTGTACATATACATGTAAACATGCAAACATTTACTTGATACACCTTTTGGTTATCCACATAAAATAACCCTGACTAATAAAGTGATTTGTAAATGTACTGTGGCCATTAAAAAATGATTTCTGACCCAAAAAGTTATTGCAGTGTAGTTGTAGTCAAGTAGTTTGACATTTAGAGCATTAAGCTGGTGTTATTTTTTTCCCATTATCATTAGATTTTATGCAAAGACTAAACCAACAATGTATGAGTCTGCCTCTCAATATGGTCTTCTGCAGTATGGTTCATTCATGTGTTTTAATATTTGGAGCTATGACACAGAGGAAGACCATCTTACAGGCTCTGAAATACACACAAGTTTTTTAGTATAAATACTCATCATATTAGCGTTTGTTTTGACTTCATTCATAGAGTGTACATAAGTGTATAGTTTCATGCTTGTGTGTAACTCTTAGGTGCCAGAGTCTTGCTGACTGGACTGTTTTGCAATGCAACTGTGAAAGTCCTGGATCTGAAGGTAACTTGTAGTTGGATTAAACTGTGTGCCCTCTAAGTCACTAATGATTTTTTTTCATGAGACATGTGGATTAATAGTTAATGCAAAATATTTTTCCCACAGGGAAATAATTTAAGATCCAAAGGGGCTGAAGTGTTGGGAAAGTTGTTGGCACGTAACAAGACTCTGCAAAGGTGAGAATGAAGCTCTTTATGTGCAAAATTTTTTTGATGCTGCAACAGCAGACATGTATATCTAAGTGTGTTTAAGTATGACAATTAAATTTCATTTCATAAAATATTAAATGAACAGCTTGAAATTCAGAAAACTGGAATTATATAAAGATCCACTTATTTTCTGTTTACAATACTCTCATCTGCATTTCATGCTGCACATGCTGTCCTCTGCCTAATTACCTGAGGTATATGTAAGTCATTTAGCATTTTAGTGTAAAGCCAAATAGAATCATGTATTGTCAGGTTTGTTCACAGTTTGGACTGATTAGAGGAATATTTACAAAATTTGACTGCATCTATATATTACTTCAGCAGCCGTAAGTTGTGACTAATTTTTTTATATTCCAAGAAAAGATTTTCCATTCAGTTTTAAGTTGATTTTCAATAAATTATAATGTAATACTACTGCAATAGGGAACACTGTGTAATGTGCAGCAAATGGCCAGAATTTCTGTTTTGAACATTCAAAAACATTTCCAACCAAATGTGAAGAAAAGCTGTTCTGACAGTATGTCAAAGTCATCTTTGTAATGTGTTGCAGAAATACTTGCTGAAGTTGTTATTCTAACCAGCTATCGCCAGTCATAGAACTACCTCTCATAAGCTTAATTGCCCCATTAATTTATCAAGATATTAAGGTATCTTATTTGACCTTCCATAGCATATTGTAGCACATCAAAATGGACGTTTGTAGTTTTCTTTGCTACAAACATATAACTAAATAAAAACAGGATAACAGGATAGAAAAAGCAAACAAATTATCCTGGATTTTCTAAGCTCAGTATACAGTCTGCCTGTCCAGTGCAACAACTTTTTTTTATTTATGTGGTTGAGACAGGCCCCTATAAAGATGTGGATACAAAGGTCTCTGGCAGTCTCTGACTTTGACAGTCTGAGACCATTCCATTGTCCTGAATTGGACGTTAGCCAGAACTAGCCTTAAATCCAAACTGGGCCAGTGGCTCTTCTCATGGCTGTCTTACCTCTCCTCCTGGTGTGGTCGGGCTTATCCGGAAGCTGGTCAGAAGGTGCTGTGAGAGATAAGGTAGATCTTTAGTGTCTTTCTTAGGAAAAATTTGTCTTGGACATTCAGGAGAACACGGGTGACACGTTCAACATGTACAAACAAACTCTAGTGATCATCTCAGAAATATAGTATTCTTAATTCAAACCCTTTTGCAGTGTTGATACACTGGCTCTGTTCATTGGAAGGCTGCAGAGCCCGGTTCCATTGCCTGCATGTAAACATAAACACCAATTTGTTGCTCGAAGGTTCCTGGTCAAGGCAGACTGATCAGCAAGTAGAGCTACAAGCTGCACAGCTGACTGAGTTAACAAGCTAACGGCAGCTCCTAAATACAACTTAAGCAAAGAGTATATTGAGCAGCGGTTAGGGGTTACCCTGGTGATTTGCTGCCCCTTTCATTTTTACATGTTGCCCCTTAACATATTGTGCTTAAAACTTATATATACTGTTTACAGGCTAGTGTTGGAATGGAACGCCTTGGGGGTTTGGGACGAAGCCTTTTCACTCTTTTGTGAGGGTTTGGCCTCCAATAGTGTGCTGACACAACTAGACCTGCGCAACAATCAGATCAACCACAATGGAGCATCTGAGCTTGCTTTGGCACTCAAACACAACAACACCATGGAAGAGCTAGGTGACACACAGTAAAGAATATGATGAAATGAAAAAGTATAATAAAACATGACATATGTTCCTTTTACTATGTAAGCCAATTTTATAGGTGTATATAAATCTGTTAAACTCTTTATTTCCTGTTAGAAAGTTTTAGACCAAGGTGTCAGTGGTAGGACAGTTTCTGTATTGGGAGATCGTACATGCAGGAGAGCACAGTCAGCTGTGCCTCTTATCAGTGCTGAGCAGTTTAATAAAAATGTGTGAGTGTCATTTCAATTTAAATAGTAAATAATTCTCAGAAATGAAGCCCTCACTTCTTAAAACTGGTCTACATATATTTGACGTACATACGCTTGTGCTAATGTGTAATCATAAGTTCACGGCTTGTATTTATGCAAACTCAAATGATAATATAATACTTTTACTTGTTATTTAGGACCTACAAGCCTTCCTGTCTTCAAAATAGTCAGCAATGATTAGATAAAATTGAAAATTCTTCCAATTTAGCTCATATTTAGTAAGAGATCAAATCGGCAGTAAACTTGACATTAATCATTTAAATTTTATATGTAGTTTTTTCTTAACTGCGAAAATTATTTGGTTTGGTCAAATAATAGAAATAATGTTTATTATTAGAAAGGCACAGCTCAATTAATTGTTTTCTGCTTATTTTATTTAGCCCATGCAAAGTCCTCTGGAAAAGCAGCTGTCCCTTGACATGCTGAATTAAGGCTGAATAATGCATCTGTTAATCTTTGTAGTGGGCAAACTACAATGAATCTTTCAATTGTCTGCTCATCTCCATAGGACCACAATGGCTTTGGGCTGCTGCCCCACCTGTGACTCAGCTGATGGGATTTTTCTTCCTAATTTGGCTGCTTAAAGTTGATGTGTTTACTGTGTAAAGTTCTCATCAAAATTGCTTTCACATTTGCATTGTGAAAGATTGTCATTTGTCACATGTAATTTGTTTAACTTGTTAATTTCAGTCCATTTTTGAGAGAGGGTTTGGGCTTGACGCATGTGAATAACTATAACTAATAGCTACTAACTAAAAGTATAAACCTAATCAACAACTTGCATGGATAAATGTTTTTTTCACTGTTCATAGATTTGAGGTGGAACAACATTGGTCTGCTGGGTGGCAGGTCTCTGCTCGAGGCTTTGCAGAAGAACAAGGGCATAATGAAGCTGGAGATGGCAGGGAACAACATACCTAGTGACATTCTCAGGGCGCTTGGTAATGTGTGTGAGAGTGTGTGTCTGTTAATACAATGTAAAGGGCTGTGTGCCGCAACAAATACAACATTTTTGTTTGTAACTTACTTTCAAGATCAGTTGATGTTTGTCTTTTTTTTGTTTGTTTTTTTTGTTTACCCTCCACTGAACACATACAAACAAACAAGCAGCTGCATCCTGTCCGCCCACTAAAAGGGTTGGTTTATGTGAATAAGAAAAAAACCCAAACCTCACCTCCCTCTAGAGGTGACTCTTCCGTTTAGATAGTTGTGGTCTCAGTTGTCCACGTTTTGATCTGTCAGATCTGTCTCTGAGATTTCTTCCTCTACCCATCAGCTGTTGAGGTAGATAGATTTAAGTTTTGCTTATACACTTTTTTACACCACTGAAAATAAAATAAACAGTAAGACTTCATGTGCGACCACTATTTTGTTTCAGGACCATGTCACACATCTCTGAAGTCTCAGATACTGACATCAATTTTAAAATAAAAGCAAATTAATAGAAGAGTGCTGATACAAATGCAAAACAGTGAGCTGTTACATTTAGCCAATGTCTTTTAGAGGATTTATAAAACCAGAATGATTTAGTCCAAGTTGACCAAAATGTTAAAATCTAACTTTGTTTCTAAAAATCACATCTAATAGATTCTCAAAAGAAAGGCACCTTTAATGGGATACAAGTGATGTCCAATTTCAGTGACCCGCTCAACATGCTCATTTAAGGCGAGGGCTTTCAGTTGTCCAGAATTAGCACACCCTACAGAATGTCTAACAAAATGAGACAGTTGGTGGTTGGATTCAGTGTTTGATTGCCTTGATATCCATCTTATATTCAGAGGAAGTGTTTTTTTTTTTACCTCAACCATATCCATCTGTGATTGCAAAAGCATTGTTTTAATTTCAACAATATTTTACACAGCTTTAATTCATCTGTAATGTGGATTTGAATGTTTTACAGACTTTCACTTAATAATAATAAAAAAATAACATCATCATATCATCAGCTCTGGACCCATGTTTCTTCCTCTTCATTCTTTACTCTTTTGCTCCTATTTAAACCTTTCAGAGCAGACCACAGAGCACAACACGGACAGACAGTCCACACTGAGAGAGAACCGCAGCAGGAGTCAGGTCCTTAGCAAGGAGATTCATACGCTGAAGGAGGAGAAAGGCCAACAGGTAAACCTCACGCTGCAGAATGAAATAACTCTGATGCAGGTCAGAAACACGTGTGGATGAATGCTGTTTGAAGAAAATCGCAGAAAACTTCTTTTAATGAGAATCTGGCCAGATAGTTGCAGAGGGTGCTGTTTCGCTTCCTGTGACATTCTTTCTCAAATCAGTCAGCTCGCTTGACTGCTCTTGGAGGCTGTTTGGTCATTCGGCTTGAAAAGGTGACTATTTACTCTTTGTGGTTATGAGTAAAACAAAGCTCAACTGTAGCAGTCTTTTTTGTTTCTAAAAGTGTACTTTAGTTTTGGCCTCTGTGTAGCATCTTGATTCACCCCAAACTTGAAAAATCTCTCTCTCCAGGTGCGTCTGGCAGCTAAATGAAGTCAGATTCATCATCCCCTCTAGTGTTACATAAGCATGACCCTGCTTCTCTCAGGATACATCCACACTATGTCATTTTTGTTTAGCAGAGTGTTTTAAGATGATCTTCTTGCAAAGGCATTCTAGCACCTTTTCAGAAAAAATCTCTGTCGAAAGTAAGACCTTAAAATGCATATCATATGACAATTCAAGTATACTGGGTATGTGCATGCTGATGTAAACAGGAGGCAGAGGGTTGGTTGCTTTGTTGCAGAAAAGTTTTGGCAGCAGAACATGCAGATTGGAAGTCATGTGGCTGAGGACACTTCTAGAGAAAAGACTGAATGTTGAAGCAAACATGGAGTCTCCTTGCTGAATGGCAAAATATTTTGTGCCTACATTCATGATTCTCAGACAGTGTATCCTAGTGACCACGGATCGCCTAACATTTCTGATAGCAATTAAATGTAAACTAATGATATTCCCAAGAACCTTGGCTTTGCTTTTTATGGAAATGATCTAATGACTGTTAAACTACAATGTTGACCATGAGGGACATTATACCTGCTAAACTCAGCATACTGGTGTCATTAGTGTCTTAAGTACAGCATCTCAGAGATACCAGCATGGCTGTAGACCCTGAGTCCTGTTAGATATTCACAGACCACCCTATTTATCATGAATGGAACTACTTTCCACTCAGAGAGTGAAAACTGCACAATGTGGCCTGTGATTTTATTAAACTTAAAATAAATTAAACCCTGTTCAGGACCTGATATGGACCTGTTATGGACCATATGAATGTATTCCACTAGTAACCAGTTTTCTTGGTTCAGAAATATTAAAACATCCAGATACATTTTTGCCTAAGTCATCAAAACTCACATTAATTAAATCATAGCACAGTCACTTTGCTCTTGTGGCAGGGTCATGTTGAACCTATAGTGTTTGCCACTTTTCAGGCCTTTTTTAAGCACTACAGCTTTTAAGTACTACAGCTTTAGGTTAAGGTTTATTATGACAACTGTGTTTTTTTGCTCCTTTATTTCAGTTCCTAAGCCTGATGGAAACCATAGACAGGCAGAGGGAAGAGATGGGACGCTCTAGCCGGTGAGTGAAGATGTTTCTGAGTACAGTCATCGGCCATAACCTTTGTTTTATAACTGAGAGGAACAGCCACCATGTCAGTCTTTTACCCTTTACAGGGTTTGAACTGGAAAGGAAATAAACCTGGGGAGATATAAAACTGCCCAAAAAATAGGCACCACTTTCACCAATGTAGAAAGAAGAAGAAGAACCAACACCACCTTTCACATTTGGTATCCATGACCTCATGGCACTAACCCCACTGACTCCTCTCTGTTTGATAAGGTCGACCTCCATTCAGATAAGCCAACTCCAGGAAGCTCTCAATGAGAGGAAATCAGCTGTCAACTCTCTAACTGCCAAGTAAGCATTTAATTTCCCTTTACTCTATATTCACAACATAAAGAGCCAGGCAGCCTGCAGGTAGGTCTTTTCTTTAACATAAGTAACTGTAATCATTTAAGCACAGTTTTGTATAAAGGAGTTTAATATGAACAGAAGTACACAGTATATATCTCAAATGACTCAGCCTTCCTGCGACACTCATACATACTAAACACTTAAGGGGCAACTTTTATTGGTTACTTAAGGTTCTCAGTTACACTGAATACCCCTGCCTGAAGCTAATAAGTATTCACCATGAGCTATTGAATGTTATAAGCTCCTCTGCAAGGGAAGCACAGAGAGGCCTTATGGTGGTATTTGAGATCAGGGTAGTACCATTCAAATTAGCTATATCATCAGAACTGTTGAGATTATATAACTGGTTTCATCTGGTTTTAAAGATAATTTAATATGGATAATATATAGCATGACAGATAAATGACTAACAAGTGCTGTAATTATAGATCAGTGAAGACTGCCTCACTGTCCCTGCATTGGCCCTATTTTATCTGGCATTTATTCTCAGGGCCAAGTCTAAAGGCATTGTCACAATTTTATTTCAGTTCAATGAAATCTCCCCTCACTCTCTCCTGGGAAACCACATAATGTCAATCATTATCACAAACTATAAACAGATTATGAGAGTGACACTATAATCTGTACTATAGCAGTGTGATAATACTAAACAACAATAGTAGATAATACTAATATTAAATAATACTACTGCACTTGAAAAGGCTGAAGATCAAGCTTCGATATAACTTCTCCTCTCCCAAACAAACTGCAGCTGTGTTTTAGATTTCAACAAAAGTCAATCTGCTTGAACCTGACTATTACAGTGTAATAGGAAACTTATGCTTAAATTTGCCTATTGTTCAGGCTTCAATAGACTTGAATAGGAAACAAAGCAAAGATGTGTTTACTCAGAATGTAATATGATCATACCTTAAAAACCAATTCCAACAAAAAATACTCAAAAACTCTTCTTTCCCTGCCTCATTTGAATGAACCCTCCGACTGTTTGCACCTTTCGCTCCCCTTGTGCACTGTACCCTTTGCACTTGGCACCAAAATGCCTCACAAATAGGCAAATTTTAAAGTTAAAGCAAATTATTTCTTATCTGCCTGATGTCCTCCTAAAAAGATGACAAAAAACTTCTTTGTAGTAACTGGTAGCAACTGAAAATGAAATAATACTTTACATTCAGTGAAAATAAATACTATTTTGGCTGGCCTTTGTGCCTGTGTGGGTAATGAAGTCTGTTATCATGTTAGGGTTAAATGTCTCTTCCCCTTCAAATCATCAATGCACAGCTTACAGTTGTTACTTAAAGTATGATAAAAAGCACATACATTAAGTTAAAACCTGATGTTGTAAAATCACTCAGATTGCAGATGACAGAGGCTGCCCTCGCCCTTTCTGAGCAGAAAAACCATAACATGGGAGAGCTGCTGACACGAGCAAGAGCTGAGAGAGAAGACCAGAGGGAACGTCAAAACAGAGAGAGGAAGAAGGATCAAGAGGTATGGACGGACTGGAAAAGACATCACACTACAGGTCGTTTCACCTGAAATGTAATTCATGCAGGTAAACAGGGTATGAAGTCACGAAGAGGGAAAATAATCACCCTACACAGCAAACCTAGAAACTGGCTCGAGATGATGGGCCTCTTAAAATGGCTTTTGTTTGTTTTTTAAGAAGCTTCCTCATACATTGTAACCCCAGCTGTCATTCACCGTGGTTATTTCACTGCAGTAGTATCCTCAATACATGCAAATGTTGTCAAAGCATGCGAAATGCTCTTCTGCTATGCAACATGGTAAGTGCTTTGTTTGGAAAGCTTTTGAGCATATACATGGTACTTGTGAGATTATGGAATGACAAGATATTTGTGTAGGTGACTTTGTTATTTACAAGTGATATTTTTTTTAACAAGTAACAAAAAAACATTAACAAAACACTAGTAAGAAAGGGATGAAATATATAGATAGACATATATATAACTTGACTAAAAACTGTGCCAACAATCCTTTTTACAGCTGAGCCTGAAGCTGCTTCTGTTTCTGTACAACTGGACATAGTTTACCAACAAGTTTTTAATGGGTTTAAAAGAATTTACATTTTCAGTAAGGATCAAACCTACTTTAACACACTAATCTAGGTCTTTTTTAAATATCTGCCAAACTAGTAACAGTAACCTAGTAACCTTTCCATGTCTGCAGAGGATAATCTTTGTATATGAAAATCTGTGTATCTTTTAAAAAATATCTTTTTACATGATGACAAATATTACTTTACATCACTTTTAATTGAGTTTTCACTGCCATCTCACCTTTTAACTAATTATATGCCCTTTGCTTTTTAAGCTACCAGATTTAAGTGGTTAGCTTGTGTTGGCCTAACCAACAACAGTGTGCCCTCCTCTAAAAAAAAAAATGCAGTAAATGGACACTGAAACTAAACTTCTCAAGCTTTTAAGACGAATAAGGCTGCTCATGTTGTTTGAGCTGGGGTAATTACTCAGCACCAAAGTTTAACCCTTACAGAGTTGTGGGTCTTTCTCTGAGGAACATCTCTCGATTCAAAACACTGCTCAAACAGCTAATTAACCAGCTAATCTTATGTGTTGGCATGTGATTAGCTGAAAGGTATGAGGGCGATGACTACAGGTTACAATATGAAAAAAGAACAATGATTAAAATGTTATTGGGACAAAAATAATTAAAACAGATTTTTAAAGAGGTGCAATATGAAAATGAAAATATAACATGAAATAAAAAAAAAAAATTGTTCAAATTTTTTTTAATGTTGTGAAAACAAAACAGGAGGCCCATTATCAGTATGACAGTGACTGCGATTCTCTCATATCTATAGCAAAAAAGAAACAAAGCAAACAGGATGACATTTAGAAGTTTTTATTTGAAACATATGTAAAATAAACCACTCAAGGATGAAGTCACTAATGACCATAATGATTGTGACATTATTATTTTTATGTGTTCAAGTGCTGAAAATTTGAATGATTATTTGTGTTTAAGTATTTCTCTAATTATTTCAACAATGTTGGTTAATTTTATGCCTTAAAGTTACTTCAGTCTACTTCTGTTAGTTGCTAAATTCATGTATGGACCTGGCAGTATAGTTTAAATCAACCTCGTGTTAACCAGAAGAACATGTTTTTAACAGTATTCAACCTAACATGGTGAAAACATGTAGATCAAGTCAAGGTTCATTGTCCTGAAAACTACAATAACTGGCATATTTTCCAGCTACAATCTGCTGACAGTTAGTTACCTAAACAACCAAATCAAGTTTAACAGTGTCATGCTAAGACAAGTTCACAAACAATCAAAATTTAAAAGGATTGAGTGTGTTTAGATATCGTCACAAATGAATGTGCCTCATGTGTTTGCATTATTATTATTATTATCATATCATACATGCCATTGGATAAAATATATCATATTATCATTATTATTGCATTATTATTATTGTAGGACAGTGCACTCAGAGAGGGCAAACTCCTCAGAGAAGTCCAAAACCTGACAGAGACCAACATCCAGTTCAGGAATAAAGTAAGATTAATGTCTGTTCAGAACACACAAACAGATTGACCAAACTTGCATCTTGAGCACTGTTAAACGTGGGCCTAATTGTGCATCAGGTGGAGGAGATGGAGCGTAGGTGTAAGTCTCAGCAGCAGCAGATCTTTGAGCTGAAGCAGGAGTTGACCAACAGCACAGCAGAACTAAAGCTGCGACTGGCACAGGCAGAAGGTGATGCACAGTCATGGAACACATAGGCATTCTTTATCATGAAAAGAGAGAGAGAGAACTTTTTTTAAAACTTGTAATGCATCAGATATTTATTGTATGTCTTCCTCTGACAGACCGTCTGGAAACTGAGAAGCGAAGGTCCAAACAAGCTCTGGAGGACATGGATAGTCTTCGCCAGAAGGAGGTACTCTCTATATTTTCTCATGTTTAGGGAACTGATTTTCAGGATACCTGCACCAACTAGGACAACAAGGAAGGTTCCTGTTTGTCACAAACTGAGTCTTGTTTTTCTAGTTCTGTCCATAGTTTGTTAGCTTCGTCTGTATTATACAAACCACATTTATAGCTAAAATCTGGGACAGTGATCACATTATTAATTAGAATTTTGACTCTGTCAAGAAACAAAAGCAGTCAAACAATCAAGTAGGTTAAAATAGCATCATGTAGAAATTGGTATTTTATGTGTTTTGGCACCCCCCATGGTTTCTGAATATAAGACCTCTGTCATAAATACATATCTCACTTTCTTTGATAATGTTGTCAGTTGTAATGTACCTGCCTACTACAAACCATACCAGGGAAGCATTGTAACAATGTGATGCCTTGAAAATTTTTGTCTCAAGTGGCGTTTAAAGTTTGACCAAACATTGCACACAAATCTGAAGCAGTGTGCAAAACTACTGAACCAAAATAGTATGCTGCTAACACCTGTCTACAACACTGACAGACTGAAACTTTTTCAGTAACAGCTGACTTTGCCTAGTTGGTATGCGTTTGTGAATTGCTGAAGAGCATGGTGGCCCACAAAAAGAAAAAATCTATTTGTGACTTGTTTCACTTTTCTGAATGGTTTATAAAAACTCTGTGTTTTAGATGTAAACTATTAGATGAAATACTAAGAGTTTACTCTCTTTTTAGGTGGAGCATGTAAATCGACATCTGGAGGAGAGTGAGAGAGCTCTGCAGGAGCGCATCTTCAAACTAGAGGGACAGCGGATACAGCTGGAAGAAGTCAGAGTTTACAGTAGCTATGTTTAAAAAGAAACACACTCAACACACATAGACTTAGTCAACAAACTAACAGCAAATAACAAATAAGGATTCAATTCAATTCAGTTTTATTTATATAGCGTCAAATCACAGCCAAGTTGTCTCAAGACACTTTACATATGGAGCAGGTCTAGACCACACTCTATAAATACATTTATATTTTAGATTTA
>JAPZDZ010000014.1:19268727-19282206 GCA_029783805.1 Acanthurus tennentii
CCTTTTAACAGGCAGAAACCTCGGACAGATCCAGACTCAGAGGTGGGCGGGATCTGATGGCACCAGTTGGGTTGAGAAGCGGGGGGGTAAGAGGGGTAGGGGGAAGAGATAGATAGAAAGGGGGGAGAAAGCAAGGCCAAGGGCTAAGATACATCTACATGTTCAGCTATATGTAAGTGTTTTAATAATGATACTAGTAACAATACCAATGATAATAATGCTAGCAATAATATTGATAACAATAAAAACAACAGTTGCTCTGAGTATCAAGCGGAGCCACGGCAGAAGGCACAGCTAAGATCAGCAAACATAGATTGTATTCATATATTAGTCTATATTTAGTGGTTATGATGTAGCATCTGAGCTTGTGCACACTACAGCTACAGAGATACTGTACGGAGACGTGACAATCTGTAGCTGGTGATTTTCCCACAATTATCTGTTGATCAGGATACCTGTACACTGTGCTTTATAACTCCAACTTTTTTTTATATTTCCACCAAAGTAGCTGGACTTCGTAGGCTAAGACTGAAAGGATGCTGTATTTATTTAAACTGGGGAACTTCCCCTAACTGTAACTTTCTAGACAGTGCAGTTATTCAAATTCAAATCCACAAGTTGGCATCTTTCAAACTGGGAATTTCCAACCTCTCAGGTCAAGCTGGGTGTGAAAGTGTGAATGAATGTGAGAACACCCTAGAGGTAAAGAGTTGAGTTGTGAAGTGTCTACACTGTAGGCGGAGAGGTACAGTTGGTGGTCACAGTGAGATGAATACACAATGTGCTGTGATGAAACACAGTGGCCCTGTCTTTGGGAGTTAGTTCTACAGAATGAAATTACAGTTAAAATGATGTTATTCCTTTTTTTATTATTTAGATCACCTTCAGGAGACTGTGAGAAAAATTGTGGAAATCTCTGATTCACCTGTTTTGCTTGTTTAATGTCATTATATAATGTCTGTCTGTTGTAGGAACTGAGTAAAGCTAAAGCAGCATGTGTGACAGAGAGGGCCCAGGCAGAGGAGGAACTGGGGAGAGTGCGAGCTCAAGCGCGTCTAGAGGAGGTGGGTCAAAAAATTCTGAGTCTCTAGTTTTAGATGTAACTACATTTACATTTATTCATTAGTTTTTATCCAATGGCATGTACAAATGAGGCATAATCAAAAAATTATAAATCCAGTCAAAGCTTTCAAGAATCTGTAACCTGCAACACAGTCACATGTTCCACCAGACACAAGTAGAAATGGTTTCCAATGCAATTAGTGCATTCACATTAACTATTGAATCCACTTCTAGAATTTTTTAAAGTTAACCTTTTAACACTGGCAGGTAACTTTAAGACTAGTATAGCTCCACCTCAAGGACAGTGTCTGATTAGCTTTTGTCGGCTGACACAGCAGAGACTGAGATGAGCAGCAGAATTTTGTTGTTGTAAATGTACCTGACACATTCAGCTTACAGCTGTAGCAAAACACACTCACAACAGCCTTTTCTCCTTCTCCCTTACATTTTATTGTTCTTCCATTGGCTCCCTGGGTTTGTTTACAAAGCATGATTTTACTGAGTAGATTATCATATGTTCTTCATCATCTCACTTTAACCTTTGTTTCCTCTGAGCAGCAGGAGCATGTGTCAACTTTGGAGGAGAAGCTTCGCTCTGTGCGTTCCTCCCTGCAGGAAACCCAGCTCCACTGCACCCAGCAAAAACAGACCATTTCTGAGCTGCAGGTGAAGAACAGCCAGCAGAGCATTGAGATGGATGGTCTGCGACGCAGGATGGAGGAGCTTCAGCAGGTAAGGACACACCAGCTGTCTGTTCACATACAACTTTTATGGTTCACTATGAGCAGGCATCATTATACTGAATTCAATATGTGACTCCTGTGTATGAACAAAGTAATTGATGTGAGGTTTATATTAAACTTCATGTGAATGTTGGCCTGTGAAAACACTAGATAAAATCAGGTGTTTCCCAGAGAATAAGGGTCCTGTCTGTGCACAGATGGTGTCGGGTTTCTGTCGCACAACAAAGATATTCACTTCAAAATTTCCCACTTTAAACTGGGAAATCTAAATCACTAGTTTTTTTTAATGTCTATACTATATGTTGGGAGTCTAGTGGATAATTTAATATATATATTTTTAATAACTATGACTATAAGTTTAAAGGGTTAGTTTTATTTGGGTTTTTCACGATAGTTGTTTTTTCTGTCACATAGATATGAAAGCAGGTATACCAAACAAATCATACATCTCGTGGTATATGTTGATGGTTCTTGTAGCAGTGTTACTTACATTTATTTACTCACACATAACTTCATATTGTACTGAATTTATACTGATTCAACCAGAAGGGTTTCATTTCCATCCACAGCCAGATAAAAGAGGACTGTTGTCCTCTAACATTTTCCATGAGGAAATTAGTTTGCAGACGGATGCTTGACACCCAAAATAACTGCTTCCACTTTGAAACTCTATAATGGACTGCCAAATGTAAATATATATATATATATATATATATATATGATTTGGGTTTCTTTTCATGAAAACGGTTTGGGATGTTGAAAAGGTGGTGTGTTGTTGCAGGAACTGTCAAGTAAGGACCAGGAGAAAGTGGCTGAGGTTAGCCGCGTGAGGGTGGAACTGCAGGAACAGATTGGACATTTAAATGCGGAGAGGACAGCACAGGGAGGTCTCAAAGAGAAGATCACTGCTCTGGAGCGAGAGATTAAAGGTGTGAGATTCAAGGTTTTTCCCTTTAAAAAAATGTATGATTCAACAAGTCAGTTTCCCCCGTCTTTGTATAATTTACAAATTACACTTACTGATCTTCCTAAGGAAGGTAGCCGAAGGTTCCTTTGTGACAGATGAAACTAAAATATGTTAAATGCCTAACAGCTTACTTGAAACAGAGTCGATTTATCCAGGTCAACTTATGTTTGTCTCACTTTTTATTGAGATACTTGCCCAAGTTATTCATAACACATTTTGTCTCATGACCTGGTCAGACATTGTAGATATAAATGCATTGTGTTTGAAGTCTGGAATCTTTTCTGTGTTGATGCATTTTATACTGTCTTCACCCATGACTTGCTGTCCTGCAGTACTTACTAGTAACCACAGAGAGGCGCTCCTTGACAAAGAGAGTGAAATGTCTTCAATGCTGGAGAAGCTGCGGCTGAAAGAGGCAGAGATCCAGAGGATGAGGGAAGATGAGGCACAGAGAGCCAGCTACCTGCAGAGCGCCATCCTCACCTACGTTCAGGGCTCCCCTCTCGGACACTACAGCAGCCCCAAGAAGTGACCCTGAGACCTCAACCCTTCACCTGTACCCTGTGAAACCTACCAAGGAATTAAAAGAAACAAGGACTGTCTGGACTTTAAAAAGAAAAAACTGGGATGTTAGAAATGTAACAGTGATTCGGGATTGATAATGAATGCACATCTACATGACTGTTATCATAATATGCATATCTGGTCAACAAGTTAAGTGTTTAAATAATCAGGAATTTTTAAGCTATTTTTTTAGTAAACTTGCTCTCACTCTCAGCTACTGAACCTCAACAATACAAACCCTCACCTCTGTAGACTAACAGAAACATTTAAGATAAAGAAGAATTTCTTATTATAACAAGCTTTTCAATATGGTTTCATCATCATTGAAAATTTAAAAGAAAACTGCTTTTTTACAGCTTGATTCCTATTTTCAAAGTTTTTTTGCCATCATATCAATCTGTTATAATGATGATGATGATTATTGTTGTTACTAAAAGGAAAACTGAGGTCTAAGGAAACAGTGACATCACTCAGACAAATCAAACATGAGCAGTCAGATCATCAGACAGGCTGAAAATGAGACGTAGTTCATCCAGATTATCCAAACCACTTTATCTGAGGGTAAAATGTTGGTAGTGTAGGTACATTTTTAGATCTTTAGATAAATTGAAGGCCATTGACCTTTCATCTCACGCTACCCTCAGTTCAAATTTACAGTTTTACCCCCACTACTGGTGGACCTAGCATGTCTTAACAATTAGCATGTTGTAAAACACATTCATTTCATTACGTGTAACTTATACTTCACCTTCTAGAAGTTGCTACCAGTGCATTAGATTTCCACCCGTTTGATTTTTTTAACTACTGTTTTTGCAGTTGGATGAGATTATAACCATTTTTTTAAAACAATGATTTTGATTTCTCCCTCTCCAGCCCAGATGCAGGGAGCAGTTAACTGATTCACCAAATGTTATCTGTTGTTTTACCAAGTTATGTTTTATAAAGTTCAACTTAAACTCTGATGCATTCTTTTATAATACAAATTTTTGTTTTTATGTTGAATTTTTTTTCAGATATGTGAGGGAGGTGTGTTTTTACCATTTTTCTCTGTTTTTGGCATGTTTTTAATATATATTGAATGAGTTCATTTCTGAAATATATGTTTTGTGATTATACTTGATGTGCAGACGATTAAATGGTTGATTTCTGTTATTCTAGTGTCTGATTTAATAGATAACATACAGTACATGGCATAAAGAAGGTGGTGCGTTGGTGGGGTGGGGATGTACTAGTATGAGGTCACTGGGTCTTGAAATTACAAAGATCCATAACTGTCAAGATAGTTCCCAGTCATAAAGCCTATAAAACCTTCGTCAGTACATCACTGTGCTCTGCAGCTCTTAAGTTGGTGATGATAAAGGTTATTTAAAAGCATATTTGTAAAGTATATTGGTCCAGTAGGCTAGTCCAAAACGAGAGGAAGACTGAATCACCCCCTCATGCTTTATAATAACTATATGTTTTCTCAACTCTCAAGTAGTTTGAAAGCTATCTGTCACAGGAGTAAAGGAAGCCATTTACGTGAAAATAGAAAAACCTTCCCTTAACAGAGGCGGAGGTTTATGACATCAACTTTCTCCTATTTACAATGCTGTGCTTTCTTCCCTACCCAGGAGATTCAACAACTTAACCTGCAAAAACAACAGCTGTGCACAATTGTCCTCATGTGACTTTAATGGCTCTAACCACTGTCATTTAACAGGGTGGGTCTCTACCTGAGTCACACCTTAGACCACTAAGAACTCTTAAGTGGCCTATTTGGGAACCCTTTCACAGAGGTTAAAAACCTGGGTTTTGCGTCAGATTGCCAGACTAACCCAGTCTAGTCCATACACATGAGCTGATGAAGCCCCTTGGCTTAGAGGCAAATGTTTTCACAAACAAATGACAAAGTCCAGTTGCGTTTCATTGAATTGCCCGGATATGACTTTGACCTGGATGAATGAGAATATTCACACATACCAAAGCTATCTGTCAGCCTAAAGCAGCATGAAGTTTAACAACTGCGGTGAACACAGTCACTCTTTATGTATTTATTTTTCTCTCAAATAAAGATGCATTTAAAGCATCATAGTGCAATCCTGTGTAAAACAGAGATGGATGTCAACTCTAACAATAGAATAGCAATACTTGTAAATGCAAAGCTGTTAAAGGGAGCTCAAACCATGTCAAATAAGATGGAGCTATGTTTTTCTAATGGTTGACTGAAAGCTACAAATGAGGCATTAATGCATGCATGGACAGGTAATTTCGTTTACCTCTTTATTTTTTTTAAGTAAAATTCAATAAAGATGAACAAAAAAGAGGCCCAGTTCTAGTTCAGTTAATGCAGGGACAGATGAGAGAGGAAATCAATCAGAGTCTTAGGGAAATTAGAGACTTATATTTTAATTTGAAAGAAGCTTAAATTAGCCAAATGTTGGTAATAAAAAGGCCAAAAATGGAACAAATTTCAGATACTAACATCTGTATAATTACTTGCATGGCAGAATTCTGTGTAGTTACAAACATATGAACTTGCTATCATAATTTCATCTCCAAATGTCATAACTATTTTGATTCACCACAAGTAACCTATTAGTTTTCTAACACTGCATCATGTTTTTCCTAACCTTAACAACTTAAGCTATTTTTTCCTTCAGGCTTTTTTTTATTAATTATTACTGTTAGGCATTAGCTACTTCAATCATTACCCAACGGATATTCCGTGCAAAGCTTGAAGAATGAGTGAGCAAGTGACCAAATTTGCTAAGTAAAAATATTTAAACGAAAACGGAAGTACATTCAGTGAATGCTCTCTTGCCCTACTGGATTTCTTTATTCTGCTCTTTCCCTTTAAACACACTCGATACTTTTCGGAGTCGCTCGGCTCTGCTCGTCATCGAAACCTTTCACTGCGGCTCCATCGCCGAGCGGACTGGCCCGCTGCTCTCATCAGAGACCTCAGCACAGACGGTCGGATCTGTCAAACCATCAGCGCCGGCTCCTTGCAAGCCTCCAGCGAGTGTACAAATGCAAGCTATCAAATGTGTGGTGGTCGGCGACGGGTAAGAGCACGCATACAGAAACAGAACAGCAGCACATTTTCTCATGTAAGATTCAGTGAAGCGTCCACGGATGGATGGATGATGGGAGGATGCTATGTAGGAAAAGGGGCTGGGGCTCACCGATCTGTCGCTCGCCCTGGTTTTCTGTTGTCTGCGCCCTGATGCTCTGTAGATTTCCTCAGTTATCAGCTGCCGATTGCATTCGGTTTGGTCACGCTGTGGCCTCCGGGTCATTGTGACGGTTGTAGCGGAGCGCCTCGGGATGCTATGCAGGAACACCTACACGCCTCGTAGGCCACTGGAGGCAGGCTGAAGTGCTGATGCACGCTAAGGAATTTGTGGCCCTGTCAGTGGCAAACAGGCCCCGCAGCCCTAATTCTGGTCTCACTCTGCCTTTCTTATTCTACGTCCAGATTCCATTAAGCTTAATGTAGATGGAATTTGTTGCGGGATTTCTGCGTGATAAAGGTCAGGAAAAATTAGCCCAGATATGAATTTTAAATCTTATTTAAAAAAAAAGAATAGGCCGAAGATTGAAGTCTTGTTTTTTGTTTTTTTTTTTACAATTGAGGTCAGAATGCAGAAACTATACGATTTTGATCATGAGTTTAATTTTAATAGGCTTATCAGAAAATATTGTTTTTTTTAATCATGATAGTTTTCAAATTCTTGAAAAAGTTTGTGACCATAATTCTCGTCTGTAGTAAAGTAGATTAGTAGTGTTGGCAGTATCACAGATATCATAAATCACTAAAGGACACTTCCTTTGCTCCACGCATCAAGCTGCATTTATTGGTCATGGGAAGGACTGCTCAGCTGACACTGTAGGTCTGAAAAAACAAGCCTGGCTGGGTCATAAGGGTTTTCCCACCTTGGGCCTTGAAACTACAAATTTATAACAGAAAGTCTGCAATACAAAGTGAGGGTGTGACAGATAGGGTCTAAAAGTGTGCTCAGACAAAATGTAGTTTTTGTTTTGTGTTACCCACACACATTTGTGTGTTTTGCTTGTGTTGGTTTTGTTTCCAAAAGCTAATGTACATACAGTACAAACTCTGTGTAGCTATTAAGCAAATTCATATTGCATGTGTGTGGTATATGCATGTTCTCTCTCTCTTAAACAGACCTCATCTCCACAGCACCATGTCAGGGCCAACATGCAGAGTAATATGTTTTTAATGAATGTCTTCAGAAGGGATGAAAAACTTTATCTGATTTTATCCACATCATTTGACCCCTTGACTGTTTGTGCAGCTTTTGATTAGCCCACACAACAAATGTACGGGCTTTTTACAGCAGACATTTTGACATGTAAAAGTAAAAGGACTGAATGATGGCTAAATTCCATATGGCTTCTTCAAGATTCTGCCTTCTGGTATCGTTCATGCTGCTTCACTGTGCTGTTGTCATGGTTTACAATCCTGTTAATTTTGTTGGTTACACCAGTGCTTTTTCAATTATAACAAGTCCAGATATGTGCTGTTAAATAGGTCCATATACCAGCTGCACAGACATTAGCTGAAGCTAGCTAGCGAAATACACACTAACCATGTATGTGTGGAGACCATCTAGGTGTGTTTGTGTAACGACGTAGACTGTGGATTCATAAAGCCTAGTGATATATGATTTTTTTTAACGTAAGCTGAAACACTTTAAACTTTTGTTTTCTTTAGTTTAAGAAATACAGAACAACTTTCCATCCAGTTTCACTTTTGAATTGATTCTACATACAGTTGATTCATGAATGGAAGTATTAACTTGTGCCTTTGGGTTCCTGGAAGTATAGGTCATGCTCCTTTCTGTCTTAGATAGCATTAGTTCACAGTTGGAGGATCGTCTTGAAATTCTCTAGTTGAACCATTTGTACAAAACTGAATGACTTGTATAGAAAAAATATGGTTGTTTGATCCAAAGTCAAAGATAGAAGCCTCTGAATGTTAAACCGGAAGTAATTTGGTGGTAATTTGATCATGACAGCCAAGATGCAATTTAATATGACAAGCAGACGAAAGAATCATTAATACAATCTACAGCTAGAGTGAGCTCAGTTTTTTAATTAGATAAATTCTGAAAACTTGAGTGGAGTGTTTTTGGTACAACCTCCAATGAAACAGCATTTTAATGTTAAAGTATGTAACATGTTATCACTACATGTCCAAAAATGACCAGATCTTTGTTCTATATTTAGATGAGATGTGTACTATCATTATCCTAAATGGTATCATGAAAATTTAAAATCATAAAAAAGAAGCCTTGTTTATTCAAGTTAACTGTAGGTTTAATTTTGTCTTATCACTAACCTCCAGGGTTGGGCCAGTTAGAGAGCCATGCAAATGTATTAAATAATGAAATAAAACTTAAATGACTTGGTCTGTGAATGTCTACCTGAGTCAAATTTTATCTGCATGTTTCATAATGAAATAAACATGTCCCACACTAATTCACTGAAACATGAAAGATCTCTTTTGTTTCAGTTGTTTTAGTGGAGACCTCTAGTGGCAACATTTACATATTGAGCATTTAAAATTTGTGACAGGTGTAGCCTGACTATGGCCTTGTTGTATAATCAGACAGCTGTGTTGAAGTGAAGACAACTGAAGAATTTAGAGTCCCTCCATTTCACATTTCTAGTGTGCCACATGTGAAATTAACTTTGTGTTCAGCCTAAAATCACTTCAAGGACAGGACAATATCAAGTTGCATTGTGGGAAGTGTATGATCCCGTGTTTTGGAGGATGACCCAGCAATGGCCTCCTTTATTATACTTAATGACATGAAAAATGAATTGAAGTTGTAAGTGTTGGGCACTTTAATAGTCATCTCCTTCCCTCTTGTTTTTTCTCATCTTATATTGCTTTTTGTCCTGCTCTCCATCTCAACCAGAGAAACTCACTGACCTCAAATCAGTCTCATGACACCCTCACACATATTGGCATTGTGTGTCACCACCATTGCTGCTTCTACAGAGACATGCACACAAAACTGCTATTTACCTCATGCATGAGCACACAACCAATACCCATCCATACCACCATCAATCAGTGTGGCATCCTGCAGCTTGTGTCAGGTCAAAACAGTACTGTGTGTGTGTGTGAGTGTGTTGGAGGGTGTTTTTTTGTGTGTGTATATGTGCAGGAGAGGCAGGTTGTGTCTGCTTATGTGAGTGTGTGAGTTGGGGGGGGGTTGTATCACAGGGGCCTACTCTGTCCCTTAGGCAACATGAATGTAGGCCAGTGTCTGTGTGGCACAGTAAAAGGGAATAGCAGCCTGCCTTCACACACACATAAACAGTCATGCACGCATACACACTTACACACAGTCTATACAGATTAGTTTTTGCTTATATTGGTGTGGAACTGTATTTCATACATGGACTCATGTATCTGCTATCCTTCATTTTCAGGGCTGTGGGTAAGACCTGTCTGCTGATTAGCTACACCACCAATGCCTTCCCTGGTGAATACATCCCCACTGTGTGAGTAAAGCACACACTGCCTATGCTCCTCCACTTAATTGATTGAGCGGTGTTTTCATAGTATAGGGCCATAGTAAGTAAGATTTTGCCTTACTGTTTTTTTGCTTAGAAGCCCTCTATTTAAAATCTTGGGATTAGATCACAGTAGGCTCTCTTCTCCTGCTTCCAGTTTTATGCTTAACTAAGCAAAGTCCAGCTAAGCCAAGCTAACCAGCTGCTGACTGTAGCACAATATTTAACAGACAGTTATGACCTCTCCTCATAAGTCACAGCAAGAAAGCCCATAAAGTTGAACTATTGCTGAAAATATACTTCACTACCAGTGAAAATCTAACACAAGTTACATCAACAAGTCCAAAGGTTCAGCTGGCTCCATTTTTAACAATATTGAAAAATAATTCAGCTTAAAAAAATACCAGAATTTTCTTATTTATACAAAACTTGTTTAAAAAGTACCATCCTCATTATTCCTTATGGAATAAAGCAAGCAAATTACTCTGAGAGAGGCTGTAATTGAAGGTGTGATTTTAGTAATTAATTGTCAGAGTGATTAGATTGTCATTTTCTTACTTTTGCCACAGAAACCATAGTTTCTTGTTATGCTCCAGCCCTCAAACCCTTACACAAAAAGTTGGAAATGCAACAGAATAAACAAGGTGCATGCATCCCTTCTCTTAACTGCAATTTACTCAGTGTGGTGCCCGTCTTCCTGCAGCTTTGACAACTACTCTGCCAATGTGATGGTGGATGGGAAACCAGTGAATCTGGGCCTTTGGGATACAGCAGGACAGGAGGACTATGACAGGCTCAGACCTCTGTCTTACCCACAGACGGTATTCAAATCGCTTATCTCCAACCATGCACACAAACAAAGACACACAAAGACCTCTGCACTCACACATACTCACTCAGCTATATGTGAAGCCTCTGAAAAGATCACCATACAATATTTAAAGAGGAAAACACAGGGCTTTATCCCTCTGCTGCTCTGCTCTCACTTTTGCTTTTGAGCACATTGCACTGAAGAATGACTATTGGAAAAGCAAACTGTCAATTGAAAATTAAGAAGAATTTTTCTGGCTCCTTAAACACACAAACAGGCACTCAGATAGACAGATAAATGTCACTCTCAACTAGTCATCTCTTTGGTTCTCTCCCAGGATGTGTTCTTGATATGCTTCTCCCTGGTCAGTCCGGCCTCCTTTGAGAACGTCCGAGCTAAGGTCAGTACGCTGACTGACCGCCAACCCCCTCCCTTTGTCCCACTCCATGCCGAGTCTGACCACAAGGAGGCACATCTATGGCTCCACCTGGCTTTTCACACCCAACCCGTTCAGACCTCAATTTAGAACAGTCTGGATTGGAACTGATTCCCCAGGGGGATGAAGTACAGAGACGTGTTGTAAGATGAGGTCTGAGCGAGTCCACTCTGCAGAGGGAGCGTGAATGTCTGCTGTGGTTTGGTCTGCTGAGCATCATGAGATGCTCTCATATGAAATCACACTTTCCTGAAGGTCCAACCTCCCTCTGTAGAGTTTCTATGCTTCTGGTCTGATGGGATTCCTTCATCATGTGACGTGATTGGAGGTTTATATTGTCTGAGGATGTTTTGTGTTCACACAACTATGTTTGCATTCAGAAAAATCTATGAAAAACACCTTTTTTTAGTTCCACGACCCGCAGAATCTGTTGAATGTCATCGTCTAAAAGCCCTCATCGCTCTGTCTCTGTGTCCAACTAACTGCTCTCTTTCTCCTCTCTCGCTGACTTTGTCCTTTTTTTATGCACATGTACACATGCATTTGTGTGTGTGTGGTGCCCCAGTGGTACCCTGAGGTGAGACATCACTGCCCAAACACACCCATCATCCTGGTTGGGACAAAGCTGGATCTGCGAGATGACAAGGACACCATTGAGAGGCTGCGAGACAAAAAGCTGTCCCCCATCACTTACCCACAGGGCCTGGCCATGGCAAGAGAGATTGGTGAGATTGTGTCACTTGCACAACTGAATATGTTTTTTAAAAATTTGATTATTTACTACTTTTTATAACTAATAATGAGAGATGCATGAAAGCCTGACAACAAAAGAGATTAATTATAGGGAGCCAGTTACTGCAAATCAGGTGAAACCCAGTGAATGAGAAACTTAAATGCAGTAAGGTTGTCAGATATTTGCTACATTCACATCTCAGCCCAGTTTAATCGAAGATCTTCTCCCATGTAAAAACAAATAAAGACTTAGATAAGGATTTGACATGTTGCATTACATTTCTATAGTTATTTAAAAAGTGTCCACTAAAGAGCTTTAAATCCACCTACCAACACCTATCACCTTTGAGTCCAAATCTGGCATTGTGGCAAAAGCTCAAGTTTTCCCATTCACTTTAATCTGGGTAGTCAGATTAGAGCAGAAAAAGGAGCAACAGTCCTTCAGCAGAAGGTTACAGCTTATTGAACTTTTGGAAGAATGCAACCCGGCGTCATGCTGCAGTGGCTGACTGGCCTTTCTGCCGATCAGTCCAAGCAGAGCTGAACCACGCTGCTACAAGGGGGGACAAAGACTTCATTTGCATTTGTGAACAAATAGCATGTTCTATATTGTTGGATTAATATGTAAGCAAACATAAGGTCTTTGTCTGCACTGTATCTTCAATCTATACGTAACTGTGTACGGTTTCCTGAAGTGTTGTCATCACAGTGATGTGATCAGGTTTGAGCCTGCACAGACCAAACCTGTGAGCGCAGGTGAGCTGAGGAACTGGTGAGCTGTGGGAACGTGAAACCTGTTGCTCATCAAGGAATCTTTCGAACACGTAACCTGTAGAGGTGTCACTGCTGTAGGTTGATCTGTAAACTTCAGACAGAGCCAGGCTAGCTGTTTCCCCCTTCTTCCAGTCTTTATGCTAAGCTAGGCTAATAATTTCCTGAAGATATTGATCTACTGCAACTGCTGATGTACTGCAGCCATTGGTACCCATTCTTGCTAATGAAGGCAGGGTGAAGAGCCTGCTGAGACAGCCCTGTGGTTGCATCAGAGTGCCTCCCAGTCCCTCTCCAAACAGTTGTGTCTTTTACGTGTCTTTGTACTGTGGTCTCAATACAATGAATCCTACTAAAGGGGATCAAAATGCACATTTTAAAACAATCTCTCAATGAATGTGTTCTTATTTAGTGCTAACCCTCCACACTTCTGGGGCCTTGTTTACAAAATATTAATTGTGTCACTGGAAGAATTCTTATATAAAACCAAAAGCTCCCATTAAAAGACTTAGTCACAACTAAATTAACTGAAGAGACCTACTTTTAGTAAGGATTTGGGAGAACTCTTCAGGTAAGAGGCAAGGCGAGGTTGACCCTGTTGGATGATGATGTGTTTCATCAAACTGTGATTTTCACATCTAACTGTAAAAAAAAATTCTTAGTCAAATGTCATTGATTTAGCGCAATATAAAGAGTGTAGTAACTCATAGGCTACAGACAAGTTAAAAACATACGCAGCTCTTTGTCAGCATCTTGCCACTTATTTACAGTTAGCAGGAATCAAGTTGTGAGCTTGTGAGGCTACATTGACCTTGGCAGACAGTGAGAGATGCAAATACCAATGAAAACCACAGTGGAC
>JAPZDZ010000014.1:19283522-19295972 GCA_029783805.1 Acanthurus tennentii
AATTTACTTATTTGATGTCATCTGTTAGCACAAGAAGCAATGTCACGAAGTGTCACAGAGGAATGTTTACCCATCATACCCACTTTCCTAGGGGCCGTCAAGTACCTGGAGTGCTCTGCATTGACCCAGCGGGGCCTCAAAACGGTATTCGACGAGGCTATCCGAGCCGTGCTCTGCCCTCCACCCGTGAAGAAGAGGGGAAAGAGGTGCACCATGTTCTGAGAAGGAAACACTACTAAAACACTGCACTACATCACCATGAACAACAACCACTACTTCTCTGAGAGGATGAGAGAGAAAACTAGCGAGCGTGAGTGTGCACTGCTGAGATTGCTTTCTTTATATTGATGTTTTTTCAAAGTGATATTGGTCACAAGACCAATATTTAATCTGATTTTTTACCATTACTAAATAGATTCATAGGTTCTTTGTGAAAGACATTGACTGTCCACCTACTTTGTACTCATAGGACTACATCAAGTTGCCATGAGGGCTGACAAAGGTTTCTATTACTTGTCTTCATACCACAGCATCTCCTTTTTCTCAGCCATGCTTGCTTGAATTAATGCAGTGTTGACTAGATAGAAAGTGAACTGTGAATATGCTTCAGGCCAGAAGTTACCCTTAGCTCCCGATCTAAGATCAGCATACTACTGACACACATAGAAATTTTTGAAACTGAAAGTGAAAACAGAATACTACCACCTGCTTCACTTAATTTCTTAATAGAACATGACATCATAAGTTCAATATTGCGATATGTTTAATAGAAATTCTGGTTTACTGTAACCTTGGTCTTGTCTTGTCATTTTAGCCCTCCTTACAATCCGTAATAATACTATGCTCACTCAAGTTTCCTGCCAAGATTTAAGAAGAGAAAAGTCAAGAAACACAAGAAAGTGCTTTTAAACAACTCTAGCATTTGTACTTAATCCTGAAGACTGGGGCAAGGTGGTGTTCTAGCTTACAAAAGCTGTAATATTGGGCAAAGTCAAATGAATGGGGGCTAATGGGAACCCAGCAGTTGGCTATGACCAACTGTAATGGCCGTCTGCCTGCTAGTGTTCTTGTTTTCTGTGACTTGGAACTTCGGGGACTTTGAACTCAACACACATTTTCTTCATTTTAACCTCACACAACTCATCAGTCCTAAACTAGTGTGTAGACTCACACCTGCATTTGTGAAGAGCAATTTGACAAAAAAAAATCCTCTGGCCCCACCTTGTTAGCTCAGACAAAAATCATTAGATATGTATATATGACATATATATGACAACTGCTGTTGAGTCTGTTGATAATTTAATGTTACTCAACTTGTGAAAATCATCAAATTGCCCAAACAGAAGACTCACTTACCAGCTTTTTTTGAAGATTAAGACCTCTGTAGATCATTCATTGGTTCCTCTTTGTTAATAAAGCCCATGAGATTTGGTAGATGACTGTTGGAAAGACTACTTGAAACCTGAGTTAAATTTATTTTGTCACATTACCTGCAGTTTTTACTAACCCAAACATTTCACTGTAAGCAAGGTAAAAACGGCATATCCAGTGTTTAATATCTCTTCATGGTAAAAAAATGATCTGTTTCTGAACACATTTGTGTTCTTTCTTTTAACAAATGTCTGATCTTAGTCAAGTTACTCTGGGTAACTTCATCTAACTGTGAACATGTGACAGACGAGCATGCCAAACATAGGGGCTGTACAACCTTGCTGCCTGAGTTCTGCCTCTGGGGTGGAGGAGCTTGCATGGGTCTTAAAATATTCTGTCTTAATTTATCCCATTGGTTAGATCTTGTCCTGTTCTTCCATGTGTTTGTGTGTGCATGTGTGAAAGAAAGTGAGTGTGTGTATCACGTGTGTATGAGAAGGCTGGTTTTTGTGTGTGGACGAGCACATGTTGGTATCAGTGAGACAGCTTTGTTGGACAGTTTGGAGTAGTACATAAAAGACAGTATTGTTTTAAGCCAAGTTTTTTAGTGTCCAGTTTTGGTACTATTTCATATTGTATTGTAGTAATACACAAGACTTTTCAACAATCTGTGGACATAATGAAAGAAAATGGATATCAATGACATCTAGTGATGTACAGAATAATCCTTAGAAAAGGAATGCGTTATGAGTATCTATCTACATGTACCTGAATATTTAGCTCTAAAACAATTCAAACTAAAGGGATTATAGTCGCTCATGTTGAAGTTAGAAGTGTTGCTAACAGTGTACAATAAAGGGGCCAATCTTTGTGGAGTTTGTCATGCTGGCAAACAGCGCAGATTGCACCTTTATGAAATGCATTTCTGTATGGTTGCAGGCCTGCAGTGTGTCTGTCTCCCTCACATGGTGAGACGCAGCACTGTGGTCCACTCTGTCATGCTGTCTTTGGTTGGCATAGCAAACTGTGTGGTTGAATCTTGTCGTGTGGTCCTGCCTAGCTAAGGTGTTGAAATGTAGCTAAGAAACGCACCGAAAAATTCTAATCTACTATTGCATGGAAGTTCTCTGGTTATTTGACCCACTGTAATTCTTAGGCGAGGTTGTAAGATGAAATGCATTGGCCATGTACGTATGTAATGTAAGATGACTTGTATACTTGTTCCAACTGTTTGTCTTATTTTTTATTACTTCAAATGTCTGTGTGGTGAAATATTTCAATTTTTTGTATACTAAATACAAATGTATATGTAAGGTACCCTGTGTACTGTCATGATTTGATCTTCACTCAGCTTTTTCTTCTTATGTCTGTCTTTATTTCACAAAAACCCCTAGTTACACACAAGAACATAAGGTGAAGTCATGTTAGTGGACTCCTACACTTGTTTCCCTCTGTGGTAAGTCAAAATCTGAGAAATACAAATATTATAAATAGGAAAATGATAATTTAGTAAAACAAAATTTTAAATGACTCAACATACACTTCATAATCAATACTTACTCAATTTTTTTTTTTTTTTTTGATGAGCAAGATTTGTCAAATATTTGCTGTTTTTTTGGTATAGACTTTTTCTTATTTAACAGAGCATGGAGACGCCGTATAGCTGGGGATCTACAAGGGTCCAAAGGAGATTCCAGAGGGTCCTAAGTTAAAAGGGTGAAAATGTATTTTTCACTGCAGTTTTATCCATAATTAAGACAATGCAGAACGTTGGATAATTTTGGTCATATTTTTCAGACACACTCTAGAATAAACCATTCAAGAGCAATAATCTGATCAGAGGGAGGTCCATGGTCTAATTTATGTCAGTTTAGAGGCCCGGGACATGAAATGTTTTGAAAAAACATTGGTTAAATTAATCTGTTTCTGTAAACTGGCACAAACTTTCATGGGACAAACCAACACGAATATGTCTTAATTGAAAGTATGGCTAAATCTAGAAATATTTAACCAATATATACACAGAGTGGAGTGAGTCCCCTACTTATTTAGCATGTTGAAAAAAAGCATTAATACCTATTTTGATGATCACTTAATATTTAAAGTCCTTTGTCAAGCAAACTAATGCAAAACTAGTTTATTTTACATCTGTAATGTGAGAACTTGCCGGGGCCGGGGTATTTTCTTATTAGATTTAGACTCTTATTAGATAAAACAAGCAAATTGAAGACATCACATGGGACTTATAGAAAATGCTATGACACCTCCATGATCAAACTATAAATACAACCATATGACTAATCACTGTCACATTTTTGCAGCAGAGTACAAGATCTTTTTGCCAGTGCTTTAAAAATGAAATGTGAACTCCTGACCAGGTTGGGAAATGCTATCATAAACAACAGAGTTTACTTTAGTTCTGTGCTCTTTCGAACATATTTTACTGACAAAACTAACAGTTGTTTTTGAGTCAAGATTATGACCCCATATGTCACTTTCATTCATGCTATCAGCAGTTTAAATAACTTTCAAAGTGTTCTGAAGATGATTTAATTCTGAACATGGTTTAATAGAGAAAACAATGCGCTCCAAACCTGTTTGAGTTATTCTGTATTAATTTTTATTAAAATGTCCATTATATATATATATAAATGTATGCCTAAATTCTCATAGTCTGAGACAAACAAGTGTCATGTTTTGTGAAAATAATATAGAATCTCTCTAGTGTCTGAGCCATCATGGTTGTATCTGCTCAAAATAGTATTTTGATGTCAAAGAACTCTCTTCATCATTGTTTCGAACCTCATCTACAAGCATGTTAATTCCTCTGTAACTACCAGCAATACTTAAAATCATGTTCACATAAGAAGGAAAAAAGTACATTTTTCAATGTTGAATACAAATCAAGAAAAATAACAGAGGTTGATCATATAGTGGTTGAGTTTAATCACTGAAAAAACTGACCTCCATCTGTACAATGCTATGATGTAATAAGACAGAAAGTGTTTTTTCGTCCTCCAAGATGAGATGAGCTCATGTTGGTCAGCAGGCCAGGAAGCCACCATCCACCGGCAGAGTAACTCCATTAGTCATGCCGCTCTTATCACTCAGCAGGAATAAAATACTGTTCACCACATCCTCCACCTCTACACACAAAAACACAGGCACACAAGAAGCTCAGGTACCATTTCAAGTTTATCAAGTGTAATTATGCGTTTGCAATGCAGCACTTAAGGGTTTATACTAGGGCTGTCGAAGCTAATGCGTTAACGCGTTAACTCAAACTCCTTTTAACGGCAATAATTTTTTTAACGCGTGATTAACGCACGCCTCGGTCTGTGCCTTGCCAGCTCCCGTAGTTTCAGGAAGTGGCGCTAAAATAACATTGCACACGGTTACAAAGCAGAAATGGATACAGAAAAGGGACTTTTAAACGGAAAATTTAGCTTTAAAGTTTTGCCTGATGGTTCTCTGGACAAAACGAAAGTAATTTGTATTTATTGTAAATGTAAAAGGGCAGGGTAAAAAATTTGCGTTAATAACGCGTTAACTCAGGACACTAATGCGATTAATCGAGATTAAAAATTTTAATCGACTGACAGCCCTTGTTTATACACATGCTGACATTAAAATTAGACTTAAATTCAGTCACACTCTTTGGCTGCACCTTGGGATCTTTATTGCTGATAAAAAACATGAGCAGAACTAGTGACAAGACATGCTTTTGGTGTGAAGTCAAACACTCTTCCCAAAAATGTTCTGGATTTTATTGCAGTGAATGAAAACACAGCTCTCACTCCAGTTGCAAGATGACATAATGACCCCATCAAACCTCACAAAACACATGTAGAAAGGAAGAGCAGGCAGGAGTGAAGGGCTGCTCAATTGTTCAACAACCAGGATGGAATCCACACACACACCTGCATCTGAATCAACCCTAAGCCTCCTTTTCAGCACCCTTTTATGAAACCCCAAGCAGTGGGAGCAAAGCCTCTATGTGTTTTTCGTAGAAGAAGAGGAAAAGATAAACTTCAACAGAAGTTTACCATTTCATTAATTCAGAGAATGAGATTAGAGAAACAAAACCAGTTCAGTACAGAGCTGGAGTCAGAATGCTGTTATCCTAGTTTAGCAGAAAGGTTGTGTGTATATTCAAAGTTAAAAAATACATACAGTATCTCTTTGTTGAATACACAGATTTGGCTCAAGTTTCATTATTCTAATATAAATGTAACTCTAAAGAAAAATAAATACCTTGACCTCCTTGACAACCCATCATTGTCCCAATGCATAAACAGTCTAGTCACTGAACCTCAAGACAGAGACTGATTTGATAGAAAACTCTAAAATGTTTTAGAAATTAAAAACAAAGTGAAATCACATGAACTAACGAGCCTTACACTTAAAACTACAAAGATCTGCTACACTTACTCTGGTAGTCTGACTCTAGGCCTTCCACATAATCTTAAAATAGCTGTAAATGTAGCTGAAAGCAGTTTCATGTAAATCCTACTACAGTATTTTGAGAATGACCTAATTTTTTCTGATCTTCTGAGAAAGAAAGCATCAAGGCATCTTTCCTAATACTGAACTTTGCCTTTACTGAGACAAGCTATAGATAATGGATTGAGATAAAAACCACGTCTCTAAGCTGTACAGAAAGACAGTTGTAGCAAAAAGTGATCTGAAATGACATGTTGCTGTATTAAAGAGTGGAAGAATCAAAGCAGACACTGTCAGCCGCTGTCTCTTGCTGTGTGTGCTGCTGAAATCAGCAGTATAAAGCCTGTAGCGTCTCACCTGCAAAGCGGCCCAGGGGGATGCGGGACGTCATGGTCTTGGCTTTTTCAGGGTCGCTCCAGCCCAGGCGACCCATCTCCGTCATCACCACTGTGGGGTTCACAGTGTTCACACGGATCTGATCGGGACACAACACAGGCGCTTTAGTCCAATGTCAATAAATGGCAGCAACATTAAAACTCTTTCTTTGTGATGAAACATATCATTACTTTTGGTTTTTTAACATTCTTGAACAATAGAGACAAATAAAAATGATCGTTCTCCCATTAAAATCAGTGCTCTTCATTAATACTCTGTTCTTCATAACCTATTACTGTACTGTCATACAAACAACACTGTGTATGCATCACTAATGACAGTTCTGAGATTATGGAAAAACTGACTCTAGAACTTTCTCTCATGCAGCAATCAAGCAAGACTTGATAAAATTTCACGACACTGGCCTGTAAGCTGCCTGTAGGCTATTGATCATACAAGATCAAGTAAGGCAAAACCTTTGAGTGTGCTGAAATGTCATCAGTTTATCAGAAGGTTGGTAATTCAATTCCAAGATCCTCCAGTCTACATGGCCAAGTATCTTTGGGCAAAGCACTGGACTCAAACTGCTGTGTAACACTAATATAAGCGGGATGACACTTTGTATGGAAGCTCCTCTCCAAATGTATGAGTGAATGTTTACATTTGTTCTTGTTTGTATGTATGTGTGGATGTTTAGTGTCTAATATGCTCACTAAAGTAGATAAGCAAAGCGACCATACTTATCCAATACTTAAATGAGGAATAAGTGCAGTTTTTTTTTAAGACAAACTATGGACTCAAAATTATCCAGAGAAGTCAGCCTGCTGTGTAAGTGTGGGGGGACCTGATGGGGTCCCAGCTCTAGGGCCATCACTTTAGTCAGCATGTCCAAGGCTCCTTTAGTGGCACCTGAACAATGACAGCAACACAAACACTGATTAGACAGAAACAACAGGCACCTGACCGTTACTAAGGCTTCACCATGGAAACCTGGGCCCTGTTCCCCTGCACTCTCAATGCTGCCCCCTCCCCATGGATGTAGTAGCACCAGTGTAACTCATGAGAAAATATTCATACCATATAGAACTTTATTTAGGAATCAAAACTACAGACGGACATCCACTCTGTCACTGCCATTACTTCTCCACCATGACTTCACCTCTGAAACTGTGATTGGTTGATTGATTATTTTTTCATTTTTACCAAGTCATTAAAAAAAACTAATAACGATGCTTTGTAGGACACTGGCTGATATTAAAATTCAGTGACCCTCTTGACTATGTTGTGATTTGAGTTTAATGTGACAAAGAGAATTCTTTGAGAAATATCATATCTATTTGAAAAAGAATTCATTCAGTCATTAAAGCCAAACTTGTCCCTCTAACATGCTGCATAATTATGCCAAAGTCAGCACGAACATAAAGAGAAAACACACACAACAATGTCTGGTAGAGTGTTGGCTCGCCTTCTAATAAGCTTTTAACCAGAAAGTATTGCACAGTAAATCCCAGCTGAGCTTAACAGTGTTCCACTGCTAAGAGCTGCTGGTTCAGTGACAGTGAGTCTGTCTGCTGTCCTCTGATACTCACAGTAGACAGCGTGGTCTCTGAGAGCGCACTGTGAGGCCTGGCTGGACACGTTCACAATGGAGCCTCCTGATCCTCGGACCTTCATACCGCGTGCTACTATCTGACCACAGAGACAGAGCTCTGTGAGATCCAGCACAAGCAGTTTGACGAGGCAGACATTTAAATTTAATCTAAGGGTGTAATTATACACATCTTCCATTCAAGTAGGTATTTTTTAAAGAGGATTTGAAATTATTTTTCTTTTGTTTTTGTTATAAGATGGCCAAAATAAATGATGTTCGAAGAGCATGCAAGGGCAGTGATTTTGAAGACCCGCCAATGTACCTGGGAGACATGCAGCACAGCTTTCACATTGACATTGAATGACCTAGAGATGAAAGAACATAAGACAAAGAACAAGTTGCCCTTTGATGAAATATTACAGTCTGACAAAAACAGTTTGTTCTACCTTTGGCTGTCTTCTATCTGCTGCAGCAGCTTCCAGCTAGAAATCATGAAAGTGTCTTGTATTATGTCTTACTGGTCAAACATGTCTGGTGTGACCTCAAGAAATGGCTGTAAGTTGGCACAGGCAGCGTTATTCACCAGCAGATCGATGGGGCCCAAGTCCTGCAGGGTTGCCTCTGTGGCCCCCCAGTCTGCCAGGTCCACACACACTGGTGTAATGGATGAACACTGTGAGGAGAGGCATTCTATCAAAACATAGTGTATAGTAATAACATAAAGCATGGGACACTGCTCCTTTTTGTTAGTGGTAAGAAATCCCCTTGGAGGAAGCCACAAATTCAAACCACCTCTGTGTAAAATCCTGAGGAGTGTGTTCTGTTCAGAAGGAAGCTAAAATCTTACTTGACTATCACTTCTCTGCTATCAAGCTTAACACACTGTCTCCACTTACAAGCTTTCTGTTAATGAGTTTGAAAGCTTTCAAATACCTATAATTTATGATTAGGTGGGCATCAACTATGGTACTTTAAAAAAAAAAATGAAATGAGTTACTTTGTAAAACTGCCAAACAAAAAAGTGTTTGAATAAATGGGTTATGGTGTACATACAAATGTTTGTCCTAACTCTGCAATAGCAACCTGATTCTTCCTTAAGTTCTGATATATTACAAAATAAAAAGGAAGAGTTTGAAGACAAAACAGGGGTCCTGTGTCAGCCAAGGTTTGTTCAAAGAAATGAAATCCTAATTAAACCAATACAGTCTTTATTATTACTATTGTTGTCAACACATTCTCTCGAAAAAGGAACTCTGTAATCATATAAATATTTTGATTGGTCAGATGATGTTAAGGTTTACAAGTCAGCATGATAATCTCTACCATCCATCACATGCAACTCCTAACGAGAAGAGAAAATAGATGAAGAAGATGAACAGAGCAGAGGGCTGGGGAGAAAAGCAGACACCTCAGATGATAATGAGAGATGGAATGGAAGCAGCACAATGGGACTGATAAAACAGAGGAGGTTTTGGAGGGGTCACAGGTCATAGACACCCCCCCCCCATTGATGGGTGACAAGGTTCATATATGTGTGTGTGTGCGTGTGTCAGAGGAGTGGGGGCTGTACCTCCTGCACCAGACTGTTGAGGTCGGCCTGCGTGCGTGTGAGTGCCATGACCTTTGCCCCACAGCGTGCCAGAGCCAGAGCCGTGGCCCTGCCAATCCCTGAGACACCAAACATCCATAAACACAAAGACTTATTACAGAGTGGAGCTGCTGCTGTGACACCAGAGCTGACACACACACTCTCACACACATTCCACACATGTCTCAGGCTTTGCCACACTGCTCTCTATGAACGAAGCTTTTTTTTTTAACTCTATTTCCTCACTGTCTCTGCACTGAGCAGACTATTTAAGGGTCTGTGCAAATTTATCAAATGCCTTCCTCAGTACTCTGAAGGTCAGAGGTTAAACAACCCAAAGTTTTCACATTTTTTTATGTTCATTTTCATTATCACAGCTCTTACTACTTCACATATAGCAGTAACTCTGTCCAAAAAAGCAGGTACATGATGAAACACTTAGATCTCCTGATAGTCTGTTATTTGCCATTTATCATCAAATGTTTATATCCTACTATGCATGTGTGGACGTCACCATCAACAGGTCATGAGATTTTGATGTTAAATAATCTTGTTTCTCCAGTATTTTACTTGCAACAATTTTTGTATGGCTAATTGTGTTTAGACACACATTAGACACATTTCATATCTGAAACTTCCGATCTTTGTTGAATCAAAATATTTCAAAATAAAAAACCCAAAAGATATGCCTCTACTTTTGCCAATAAAACAGTTACTTAAATTTTTTGTTGCTACTTTTCAAAGGCCTATCAGAACTGAAACTCACAGCTTATCATGACTTGCACACAAAATACTTTAAAGCTATTCATTAATTTTTCAATATATTCCTCTTGCTTTCAGGTCACCATATTCATCCTTATTGTTTTTAGTGATGCCCTCTCCTAAAAGAATTGAAACCGGTTGAGTCTCTTTATCACATTGTAGTCTTTAATTTCTTCAATCCCACGTATTATCCTTTCCATAGATCTTAGGACACCTTAAATTCTCAATTTAACATTTCTCCATAGATATTCTGTGTAAACTAATGTTTAGTTGAAGCTGTATCTGGCACTTTTGTTGTGCAAAATTAATGTTAAAACCCAAGAAAAGGCTGTCCTGGCTTCCTGTCACTTTTTGATAACATATTTTGCAGCTAATCGATGAGGGATTTAAAAGGTTTATTTGGCTTAAGAAGTTTGAGAATAGCTAAACACATATGCGAATTATATTTTGGGAAAGGTATTAAAAAATGTAACCTGAAAGACTGACCGGAATATAAAGCTGTCAAACAAGTGTGGTGGAGCAAAAGATACAATATCTGCCTCTGAAATGTAGTGGATTAGAAAAATCAAGTTGCATAAAATGGAAACACTCAAGTAGAGTCAAAAACTTCGAATGTGTACTTTACCATGTACTCGAGTAAATCTACTTAATTACCACCTTCAACTGCATGTTTGTCATTCATGAGAAAATATTTTCAGGGGTTTGGAAAGCGATGAGGTATTCTGGGCCATGGCCTCTGTATTTAAGGGACAGTAAGTTACATGCTGGTGTGTCCTTCATGGATGCAGAGCTGGATGTAATTCCAAAAGCAGCCTTCTGGTGTCAGTGTACTATAAACTCCTGTGTGTGCACATTCGCGTTGAAAGCATTGACTGAATAAAGTTGAGTTTACCTTTTCCTGCTCCGGTCACCAGAGCTCGTTTGCCTGCAAATGAAATCTCCATGTCCTGTCAGGTCCGCTGTTAATTTGATAAACAACAATAAAGATATAGTAACACAGTGAAGACGGGTCACATGAGGAAGTCATGTGACTCATAAATGTTTATCGCAAGCACTTATCTAAAGGCAGCTGTAGCTTTCCGATCTTTCTCCCTCATCTGCCAGACTTCTCCAAGTACTATTGTTAACAGTGTTTAGGGTTCCCATAGGAGCGTGAAGAGCTTACCGGCTGTGTGCAGATGGAGCGCGGGGTCCGGGCTGCAGACCGCCGGAAGAGGCCGCCTGTGTGTTCCGCTGGGCTCAAAGATTACATTTACACCAGGGTTAATGCTAAATCCTGATTATCTTCCAGGTCAGCCCTGCACTGTCACTGTGAACAGGCAGAAACTACCACAGTCAGCGGTCAAAGAGAATAATTTTGAAAAAACATTTTAGAAGTTAAACTCGGCCAAATTGGGATAAAATATGACTGATTTTTCACTCAGTTAGTGGTACGAGTTTTAACAAATCTGCTCCATCGGAAGTGAGGTTTAGTTCCTGCTGCTGCAGCATTGAACAAGTCTAATATTCTGGTTACTCCTGATAGTTGATCCACCTCACTGTCAACAGTTATCATTAGGACAAGTTGGCCTTATGACAGATAGATACACGTTTGAGAGTAATTTCTTCTGGTGAAGATGTGATGCACAAAAAGCAGTTTATATTTCGACAGTAGGGTATAACTGTCATTACGCCATGACTCACTCCAAGAGAACAGAGGCATCAACATTATTAGCAGCCCTTTTGCTTTTCTTACAAGCCAAAATGTCTGTTAAAAAATAGTCCTGCTGGAAATGCAGTGTTGAGCCTAGGATAAAAACAAAGGTGAGAGCCCCTAATATTGCAGCATCATTATCAAAAGTGTCTGTGGAAGCCCTTTCTGCCAGCAAAAAAAAAAGTAAAAGAAATTCATTTGACCCAGTTCATTTTTGAAATGTGTAAACAACAAACAAACTTGAAAAGTCATAATGGTGATCAGTCCAAGATAATGATTTGTGTATCATAAATTCAAATAATCTCCCAGTAATGATTTTGGCTACATAACACATTTATATCATCATTACTAAGATGTTACCCCTTAGATCAAATTCTTGATGAAATGCTACAAATACAAGCTTATACAAGAATTCAGGTGGGCAAACTCAAACCTAAAAAAGGGTTACTTACACAGCTTCCAGGTTAAATCACTAGTGATAAATAAAATGTATGCTGTCTTTGAGCATAATCTAAAAGAATATATTTCATCCATGCCATTGGTGATGGACTAGGAGCAGCATCAAACTACTCTTATCATCCAAAGCTTGATATGACCGTCCCCTAAGTCCTCCAGTTGGGTTGGTGC
>JAPZDZ010000014.1:19312897-19328769 GCA_029783805.1 Acanthurus tennentii
CATAGTTTTGGCGTATGAACACACCGATTCAATATTAATTTTGGTGACCTCCGATTGGCGTAACCGGGTGTCATTACTGCCGACATGAATAACTATTTTATTAAATCTATGTTGAAAAGGGGAAGGTGTGGTATATCCCTCACCATGGTGTACACCATCCGAGGAAAGGATCCCTCCATGTGGTGCTTGACTGTGGAGCAACCTTTCAGGGAGCATCATTGAACAGTGAACTGTTGCAGGGTCCTAACCTCACCAGCTCACTGCTTGGAGTCCTTGTTTGCTTTAGAAAGGAACCGGTGGCATTCATGGGAGACATCCAAGCTATGTTCCATCAGGTGAGGGTCTCTGAGGAACATAAAGATTTTTTGCGCTTTCTTTGGTGGCCAGATGGAGATGTCACTAAAGAACTTGTGGAGTATAGGATGTGTGTGCACCTATTTGGTGTGGTGTCGTCTTCTAGCGGTGCAGGCTATGCGCTAAGGAAAACTGCTGATGATAACCACTCTGAGTTTTTGGATGAGGTGATTCAATCTGTCAAACAAAATTTCTATGTGGATGATTGTTTGAAGAGCACAGCCACTGAAGGAGAAGCTGTTCAGATGATAAGGGCTCTCACAGCTTTGTGGCTGAAGGGAGGTTTCGTCTTGGAAAAATGGACAAGCAACAGACACGTTGTGTTGCAAGCCATCGCAGAGGAGCAAAGGGCCAAAGACCTAAAGGAGTTGGATCTGGACCAAGATAAACTTCCAGTGGAAAGGGCTCTGGGTCTAGAGTGGTGTGTAGAGACTGACTCTTTCAGGTTCAAAATGGAGATGAAACAGCAGTCCCTTACCAGACGTGGTATGCTGTCAGTTACCAGCTCAGTGTATGACCCGTTGGGTTTTTTATCACCAGTCACCTTGCTTGCCAAGCTAATGCTGCAGGATCTCTGTAGAAGAGGTTGTGGTTGGGATGACGGGTTGCCGCAGGACATCTTACCACAATGGAAAAGGTGGTTGGTGGATTTGGATCAGTTGGCTGCTTTCAATGTGGGTCGGTGCATCAAGCCAGTGGATTTTGGAGAGGTCAAACACGCCCGACTACATCACTTTGCCAATGCCAGTGAAAATGGATATGGGACAGTAACATACCTCCGGATGTTAAATCGTGGAAACAACATCCAGGTCTCTTTTCTGCTTGGTAAAGCAAGGGTGACACCTCTGAAAGCTGTAACTATTCCCTGACTTGAGTTGACAGCAGCCTTCCTTGCCGTAAGAGTAGAACCATTGTTAAAGGCAGAGCTGAACTTCCAGCTGGAGGATTCAGTTTTTTGGACTGACAGCACTTCAGTATTGAAGTATCTTAACAATGCGGACAGACGCTTTCACACATTTGTGGCCAACAGAATCTCGACCATCAGAGAAACATCTGAACCCTCACAGTGGAGACACGTCAGTTCCAAAGATAATCCAGCTGACGATGCATCCAGGGGAATGAAGGTCTCTGACCTTTTGAACAACAGCAGGTGGCTGGAAGGTCCTGCATTTCTTTGGAGGCATGAGGAAGATTGGCCTAAAGCTGTGTTGGACATCTCAGTGGACTCTAATGACCAGGAGATCAGAAAGGAGGCAACAGTGAATAACATCAGTGTGTGTGACATGTCTAGTCCTAATAAACAGCTCATTACCTACTTTTCTAGCTGGAAGAGGCTCAAGACAGCAGTTGCCTGGATCCTCAGGTTGAAGGCCATGTTGTTGGTACAAAGTCGCTTGAGGAAGCAGTTGGAGGCTTATGTGGCTAATTCTCCAGAGGAAAGCAGGCATGATAGCTCAAGGCAGGCTGAAAGGCAGAGGGCCACATTGACATGCAGGAGTGGCACTCTGACGCTGGATGAGCTACTGGGAGCAGAGGTGGCCATAATTCGCTTTTGTCAGCAACAAAAATTTGGGGAGGAAATCTCTACTTTGTCATCTGGGAAGGGGACAGTAAGTCAACGGAGTCCCATATACAGGCTGGATCCAGTTTTGGATGGAGGGCTCTTGAGAGTTGGAGGAAGGTTGAGCCGAGGAGCAATGCCAGAGGAAGCTAAGCATCCACTCATTCTCTCCAAGGAGCAGTACATCTCTATGCTCATTCTCAGAGAAACACACCAGAATCTGGGCCATAGTGGGCGGACTCACATGCTATCTAAGGTGCGGAAGAAGTTTTGGATGACAAATGCTAATGCAGCTGCCAGGAAGATCATTAGTGAATGTAGCTTTTGGAGGCGCTACAATGGAAAAGCAGTGGAACAAAAAATGGCAGATCTGCCAAAAGTGAGACTTCTTCCTGATTTACCGCCATTTACTAACACTGGCGTGGATTACTTTGGACCAGTCGAAGTAAGGAGAGGAAGATCAACTTGTAAGGGCTATGGAGTGATATTTACATGTATGGCTAGCAGGGCTGTTCATCTGGAAGTAGCTGTCTCACTGGACACAGATGCATGTATCAATGCCCTGCGGCGTTTTATCAGCAGGAGAGGACAAGTGGCACACTTAACATCTGATAATGGCCCCAACTTCATTGGGGCAGACAGGGAACTGAAGGAGGCTCTTACTGCTTTGGATCAGGACAAGATTCAAGGAGTTTTGTCACAGGCTGTAATTCATTGGACGCTTAATCCACCAGCAGGTTCACACCATGGTGGTGTGTGGGAGCGACTGATCCGCCTTGTGAGAAGGGTTCTCAGTTCTGTTCTACGTCAGCAGAAGCTGGATGGTGTTGAGCTGCATACAGTGTTCTGTGAAGTGGAGGCCATTTTGAACGATCATCCAATTACAAAGCTCTCAGATGATGCCAATGATCTGGAACCTCTCACGCCAAACCATCTTCTTCATCTGAAGGGTAAACCAGCTTATCCACTGGGAGTGTTTAAACCTCATGACTAGTACATGAGAAGACGCTGGAGACAAGTACAGTATCTCTCAGATCTTTTCTGGAAGAGATGGATACAGGAGTACTTGCCCTTGCTCCAGGAGAGGCAGAAGTGGAATGAAAGGAAAAGGAATGGAGGTTTTTCCAGATAAACAAGGGCTTGTGCGTTCTGTGAGGTTGCAGACAAAAGCCAATATTATTGTAAGGCCAGTGACAAAGCTCTGTTTGGTACATGGAACATAGATTCGGTTGACTGCACTGTATATGATCTAATTTGATTTATCATAACATTTTTGCTCCTTATTTTTGTTGTATTTTGTGAAATTGTTCTGTCAGTCTGCCATTACCAATTTAGGGGCCGGTGTGTAGGGGCCAAATATGTTATTGGTATGGTCTGAAATGAATTGTAATTCACTTTGTATGTATTGGGTGTCGCTGTGCTGTTAACTGGAGGTTCAGTTATAAAAGGTAGCAATGTCACTGTTTTGTCAGGTGTTTGACCCGGAAGGGCAAACGGTTTTTGACCGCTGTGGCGCTGAATGCCAGTGTTTTTCTTTGTGGTTTATGGGAAATGGATTATGTCAGCATTCATGTATGTCAATAAACTTTCAGTTACTTTTCATCCAAGTAACAGTGTCCGGACTTTGAGTGATCAACAAGAACACATGGTAAAGTACAGTAACGCGGCGTGTCAACCAGGTTACTCTGGGTCAAATGATCTTAGTAGCTAAGTATTGACCTAGCTCCTACAGGTATGTTGGAATAAAATGATTATATTAATGGAGGGAAGAATTGTTTTTGAAAGTAAAATGAATAACTGTCAGGTTTTAGTGAAAATTTTACACATTTTACTTGTATTTTCAGGATGGGACAGTGACATGTCATCCATTTTGATCCTTCTCCACCTTCTGCCACCATCACCTCGGAGTCACAGGAGACCATGAAAGCTCTCAGCCAGACAAGCCAGTGACCATCTTGTGAAGTTCATCAAGGTAAGGTTACAGTTTAATTAAATTAGAAGAAAGATCACTGTTTTGTCCCTAATCCTATTAACCTTTTTTTAAAAATATCATGGTCAAATCGTGGTGAGATCACGTTAATTTGTATTTTAAAACTTTGTCATTTTCTTTTCAAACCTCAACTCATTTGAATAGCAAGATTAATGAAGTTCTCATGTTACAGACTGGGAATTGTACTCAGGGGCATCTGGACAGCATCACAGAAAGCTTTCAACCCTACCTGCTTGCTGTGAGGGCCTAGAGGAGTGTGATTCACAAGTACTTCATTGTGATTGACAAACATGCAATACCTTGTAAGTAACCTGACTCTCTTGCCTGTTTTGATGAGCTTTTCAAAGCTCATTTTGTCTTCAGCACCTCATACAACCCAGATCTGGCAAATGTGTACAGCTTTTTGCAAACTACCATTTATGACATAGATGTTGCTACCACTAAGGTGAATCCCAGGGTTGCAGAGTTGAGGGCTCGGATGCTGCAATGAGTTGATACAAAAATGTTGTGTTTCATTTGCAAAAGCTCTCAGGCAAATGCTCTGATAAAGCACTTAAAGATGATCCATGGACTTTGTCCAGGAAAGACACTTTGTCTTAAATGTGGTCAGGCTGGTTGTTGAAGCCATTTGCAGATGTGCCCTACTACTATTTGTTATGATGTATTTTGATTTGAATTTCCTGTCATTTAATTTTATGCCTTAGAATCTCTCATGTTGTTTTGTTTAACTTGTTTATTTCGGCATGATTTGATGTATGAGAGAGGATCTGAATGGTAGATGTGGCATGCTCTTGATTAGGGACAGGTGAACATTGGTTCAGTGGGAGTGCAAGGGCAAACTATTTTTAACCGCACATGTAGTGACAGAGTTAGTTTTTTCCTGTTTTCTTTCGTTGATTCTGAGCCAAAATAAAAGGCTGTAAAGTGAACTAATGAGTGCGTGTTGATTTTACGGACTGCTCCTAACAAAGTTGAAAATTGCCCGCTTAAACCAGAAGGAAAGACAGGACGAAACAGCTGTGAATCTGACTGCAGGATGTCATCGGTACCGTGAGTAAATCAGACAAAGCTGTTCTGTGACTCCGAGCCAATCAAACATTAAATAAATACTTCGAAATGTGTTGATGAGCAAACACAGAAACCCGTGTAACTGTGTGATCAACAATCCGTGAATCTAAGGCCTCAAACAGCTGATCGTTATTACCCTGAGGCTGCAGGTGACATCTAACATTGCATCTAAAAATAATATGAAGTATAAACGGCAAGAGGAAATAAACTGAATATGAAAGAAATCACGATGAGAATGAAAATACAGTAAGATTAATAAAACGGATGAAATTGAAACTAAATAAAAGCTCTCGCTACGGGCACGAGAAAAACGCACAGACAGACGACAATAAATGGATGTTCAGCGAATGAAATCAGTATGAACCTCTGTTGGAATTTCTGATGAACCAATAATTAAGACTGTGATTATGGCTGAAGGAGTTGAAGGTGCGCAGGAAGAGATGGTCAAAGAGATGACCGCTAAAGAGCAAAGTGCTGCGTTTAAATCACTCAGCGCAACGCGCAGCGCCAAACTCAGACACTGTACACAGAAAATGAATGACGTCAAAACGATGATGAAAGATGATGCTGATGATGCTTGACAATGTAAAAAAGGGTGTTGATGAATTTAAAAGATTACTAAATGAATTTAAGTTGTGTCATGAGTCTGTTCAACAACTGTTGCCTGATGATGTGAGAGAAAATGAAACTTTGGACTGTATGAACCAAAGATGGATAATTACACTGATTTTCTGAATGAGGTGGAAAAATGGGTCATTTCTAGATCTGACCCACAAGCTCTTGTGGATACATGTGACAGTGTCTCTAGGGTTTCAAGGACAAGTTCAAAGGCTTTATCTATATCTTCAGCACGCATGAAAGCTACTGCAGACAAAGCTGCACTGCTGGCCAGAGCTGAAGCTCTAAAAAGAAAACATGAACTGGAACTTGAGAAACTTCAACTGAGTTCAAAAATGGAACTGCTGGAAATGGAAGCAGATATTGCTGCAACCGATGCAAGATTAAAAACCCTGGAAGAATTTGAAAATAATATGGAACAAAACCCAAAACGATCTTCACAAGTGGGTGGGATGAAGACATTCGAGAATGAACAGGAGGAGGAAACAAACTCTGGCCCAGAAGGAAAACCGGAGACAAAATCATCTGCACTTAGCTGAACGGACGTAAGTCTGTCACAATTTGATTTTGTGGGACTGGGAGCTGTACCTAAAACACCACTACAAAAATTTCTGCAGGCTCACCAAAATTTAGCACCAATTTTGGACTGTGGCTGAGCCCACAGTAGCATCAAACCCACGCACAACCAAAGTTGTTGAGTCTGATGGACAACAGAGACAGAATCAATCTACTCCTAGGAGTGGAGCCACTCAGAGCCCCAATCTCACAACCATTATGCAAAGACAGACAGACTTGGCAGACCTGCTTTTGATGCAGCAGAGGCAGTCCTCACTTCCACAGAGAGAGGTACCAGTGTTCGATGGGGATCCTCTTAATTTCCGACTGTTCACGCAGGCTTTCAAGCATAATATTGAGGATAAAACTGATTGTGATGAAGATAGACTGTACTTTTTGGAACAGTACACCACTGGACAGCCAAGGGAACTAGTTCGGAGCTGTTTTCATATGAATGCAACAACAGGTTATGCTGAGGCTAAACGCCTGCTTAAGGACCACTTTGGTGATGACTTCAAAATAACAACAGCCTACATAGAAAAAGCATTGAACTGGCACTCAATTCAAACAGATGATGGTCAAGCACTTTACAGCTATACCCTCTATCTAAGAAGCTGTAGTAATGCAGTGCAGGGTTTTCCGTACATAACAGAGCTTGATCTACCATCTAATATGAAGCAACTTGTTTCAAAATTACCATTTAAACTTCAGGAGAAATGGAGATCTATCGTTGGTGACATTATTGAGAGAACACAGCAAAGACCTAAGTTCCATGATCTGATCAGGGTTCATAGAAAAACAAGCTAAAATCATTCAAGATCCAGTATTTGGAGACATAAGAGACACAGCTGGAGGAGCAAAGTTGAGAAAACCCAAGACTGACTTTCTGTATATGAAATCGAGCAGCAAAAAGAGTTTTGCCACTGCTGTTAGTCCAGTTACTGCCAATGCAAATGTCAACCTAAAATAATAGGGAGACAAATTAAAGGGCATCAATCCAGCCAATACAAATGCCTTTATCAAGCCTTGTGCTTTCTGCAAAGGAGATCATGCAATGGAAATATGCCAAGCAATGTCAAAGATCTCCCACAAAGAGAAAGTTGAGTTTCTGAAAACCCATGGTCTCTGCTTTGCCTGCTTGGTTAAAGGACATGTAAGTAAAATATGCAAGAAACGTCTTACCTGTCATTCCTGTGAGAAGAAACACCCCACAGTCTTGCATATTGATAACTTCACTCCATGTAATGCTACAAGAAACACAAGTTTATCAACCAAACGGGATGATGCAGTAATTAAGGGCAACCCTGTCACGGTTGCCATGGTGTCAACAGAACATACAGGGGCTGGAAACTCAGACCACAAGTTATCAGTAGTACCTGTAAAAGTAAAAACAAACAAGGGTAGCTGTGTCATTGAAACTTAAGCATCTCTTGATCCTGGAAGTACAGCAACTTTCTGTACAGAGAAACTGATGGAACAATTGTCTATCAGAGGAAAGAGAACAGAGATCCTTCTCAGAACAATGGGTCATGAAAAGCCAGAGAAGACTCATGTTCTGAGAGGAATGGAAGTATGTGGTTTTGATGGTAACCACCTTATCGAACTTCCTGAAGTCTTCACACAAAATGCCATTCCTGTCAGCAAAGAGATTATCCCAACAGAAATGGAAGAATGGCCTTACCTGAAGGTTCGATCAATGCTGAGGTCTCTTTGCTAATTGGTGCAAATACTCCAAAGGCAATTGAACCACTGAAAGTTATTAACAGTCAGGGTGGTGGGCCCTGTGCAGTTCTAACACGCTTAGGGTGGATTATAAATGGACCACTCGGCAGAACAGCACCCGAAGATGAGCAAGGCAGGCCACAATTAACATCCAACAGGATATCTGTAGCCAGATTAGAAGAACTTCTCCTTCATCAATACAATCAGGACTTCTCAGAACTGGCTTACAATGAGAAACAAGAGCACTCATTTGAAGACAAAAAATTCTTGGAAGTGGTGAATAGCTCCATCAAAAAGGAGGCCACTACGAGTTACGGCTTCCATTCCATCAGGATAACATCCAACTACCTAACAACAGGAAAATTGCAGAACAGAGACTCCTCAATCTCAGCCAAAGATTCAAGAAAGATGAAGCATTTAAAAAAGATTACATAGGCTTCATGAATGATATTCTTGAAAAAGGACATGCAGAAAGGGTACCAGAAAAACAGCTCCTCCGTAATGATGGAAGATTGTGGTACATTCCTCATCACGGCGTCTATCACAAAAGGAAACAGACAATACGGGTGGTTTTGACTATATATCTTCATTTCAAGGCACTTCACTGAACTCAGAGCTGCTGCGAGGTCCAGATCTTACTAACACCTTGCTAGGTGTACTCCTTAGATTTCGACAGGAACCAGTAGCTGTAATGGGGGACATTGAAGGAATCTTCCATCAAGTAAGGATACCTGAAGAGGATGTGGATTTCCTCAGGTTCCTGTGGTGGCCTGATGGCAATACTAGTCAACCTCCGGCTGAGTTCCGAATGACAGTGCACCTTTTCGGGGCAGTGTCATCACCAAGCTGTGCCAATTTTGCATTGAAACAGACAGCTGATGACCATGAAGGTAAAGCTCAACCAGAGACCCTCAGTACCATTCATCACGATTTCTACGTGGACGACTGCCTCAAAGCAGTCCCAAGTGAAAGGCAAGCATTCTGCCTAGTGCAAGAGCTGAGAGAAATATGTGCTACTGGAGGATTCAAACTCACAAAATGGACCAGTAACAATCGTTCCGTCCTTGCCTCAGTTCCAGCTGAAGAGAGAGCAAAAGAAGTGAAAGATCTAAACCTAGACAAAGACAAGCTGCCTATTGAAAAAGCCCTTGAAATGAGATGGGACATAGAGTCTGATGCATTCTTCTTCATTTTCACCCCCAAAGTACAGCAAGTTAGCCGCAGAGATATGCCGTCTGTGCTGAATTCAATCTATGATCCTCTCGGATTCTTGGCACCAGTCATGCTGATCAAAAAAGGAATACTGCAGGAATTATGCAAACTGAACTATGGGTGGGATGAGGAAGCCCCAGCAAGCTTTGCAGAGAAATGGAAGGAATGGCTGAGCAACCTTGACCTGATCGCCAACTTAAAAGTAAAAAGATGTTTTAAGCCACCAAATTTCAAAGTCTCAAGTGCACAGCTGCACCATTTCTGTGATGCAAGTGAGCGAGGCTATGGCACAGCTAGTTACCTGAAACTGACCAGCAGCAGTGGACTATCCCACATTGCTCTCGTAATGGGAAAAGCAAGAGTTGCACCTTTAAAGGTAATGACAATCCCACGGCTAGAGTTAGCAGCTGTCGTTCTTGCTGCTCGAATTGACAGGATGCTGAAGAGGGAGCTGGAGTTAACCCTCATGGACTCTGTCTTCTGGACGGACAGCACCTCTGTCTTAAAATACATTTCAAACGACACTCGAAGATTTCAGACCTACGTGGCAAACCGAGTGTCTACTATTCGAGATTTGACACACAAACCCCAATGGCGCCACATAAAGACTGCACTCAACCCTGCAGTCAGTGCATCAAGGGGTATGAGAGCAGAGACTTTCCTAAGGGAAGGAAGTTGGCTGAATGGTCCAGACTTTCTGATGCAACTAGAAGCAGACTGGCCAGTACTTCCTCAAGTACCGCTCGCACTCTCTGAAAGTGACCCAGAGATCAAGAGAACAGCTGTGATTTTTGCAAAAACTGCTCTACAGGCCCAGTGTCCTTTAACTCGATTTATTGAGTACTTCTCATCATGGGACAAATTTATCAGATCAGCAGCCTGGCTCTTAAAAGCAAAAGAAACACTTAGATACTTGAGCAAACAGAAAAGGCAAGTCACAGTCTGAACATGTCTGTTAAACCAGATCTAGCTGGACAGCAACTGTCTGTGGTGGATCTTGGCAAGGCTGAGGAATCGCCTGTGTCCTTCATCCAGCAGCAATCCTTTCGGGATGAAGTGGCTTCCTTACAAAAGAACAAACCTGTAAAGAGAAGCAGTAGGATCTATAAACTAGACCCTATTTTACAAAATGGAACCTTAAGAGTTGGAGGCAGATTGAGTAAGCTGGCTATGCCAGAGGAAACCAAGCCATTCTACCCAATGACAACCACCTTTCAAGACTACTCCTGAACCATATTCATACCTCGGTTGGTCATTGTGGAAGGAATCAGATGCTCTCCAAACTCAGAAAAAAATACTGGATCACCAAAGCCAACTCAGCAGCGAGAAAGCTAACACGTGACTGTGTACTCTGCAGGAGATGGCATGGTACTGCAATGAAACAAAAGATGGCTGACTTACCTCTTATCCGCATAACACCTGATTTGCCACCTTTCACCCATACTGGCCTGGATTACTTTGATCCCATCGAGGTTAAGTTTGGTCGCAGCAGAGTGAAGAGGTATGGAGCCTTATTTACATGCCTTGCGAGCAGAGCTGTACACATGGAGATGTCCTACTCACTAGATACAGACTCTTGTATTTCTACACTCAGAAGATTTATTTGCAGACGAGGCCAAGTCAAGGAGATTGTTTCTGACAACGGAACAAATTTCGTCGGTACGGAACGTGAACTCCAAGAAGCCCTTGCGCACCTTAACCATAATAAGATTCAGCATTTGATTCATGCTGAAGGTGTCAAGTGGACATTCAATCCCCCTTTCGGATCTCATCACGGAGGTGTGTGGGAACGTCTCATCCGAATCATCAAGAGGATCCTTTACTCAATCACAAAGGAGCAGACACTGGACTATGAAAGTCTCCAAACAGCGCTGTGTGAGGTAGAGGCAATTATCAGTGACCTTCCCATTACAGTATTGTCCGAAGATGCAAAGGACCCGGAACCTCTAACACCAAATCACCTGCTTCAAATGAAAGGAAAGCCAATCCTTCCACCTGGACTTTTCAGCAAACAGGACATCTATTCCAGAAGAAGGTGGAAACAGGTCCAATACTTATCTGACATCTTCTGGAAACGTTGGACATGGGAGTACCTTCCTTTAATGCAGGAAAGGCAGAAATGGAATGAGGTACAGAGAAACCTAAAACCTGGAGACATTGTACTAATCATTGAAGAAAGCTCACCACGCAACTCTTGGCCCATGGGACGTATTACAGATACAATTCCGGATGTAAAAGGACATGTATGCCGTGTCAAGGTCAAGACACAGTATGGTACACTGGAGAGGCCCATTACAAAACTTTGCCTCCTGAAAGACATGACCTGACTAAGTTACCTACTAAAGCACATGACCAATTACCGACCATTCCTGACCTAACAACACTGATTACTTTTAAGTTGTTTATTTGACTTAGAAGGTAACTTGACCTTGATTCTAAGAAATTAATTATAAAGTCTGAATGTAAGTATCCATGATGTTTTGTCAAATAAGAAATTATGCTTTACTAACCATTATTTAGAAAATGAAAGGAAATGTAAATGAATTTTGAAATTTACTCCTGATACTTGAGTTATATATCCTTGTTATCAACCTTTAAAAAAGGACTGTTCCTGGACTCTATGAACTGTTGAAAAAGTGAATGATTAAAACCCAGAAAGACTTTGATTTGATGGGAAAATGAACACTTAACAACCTAAACATTGCAATTACACAATTACACCTCATTAATTGCCTCATATTGGTCAATTAGGGGCCTGAGTGTTGAAGCCATTTGCAGATGTGCCCTAATGTATTTTGATTTGAATTTCCTGTCATTTAATTTCATGCCTTAGAATCTCTCATGTTGTTTTGTTTACCTTGTTTGTATCAGCATGATTTGATGTATGAGAGAGGATCTGAATGGTAGGTGTGGCATGCTCTTGATTAGGGACAGGTGAACATTGATTCAGTGGGAGTGCAAGGGCAAACTATTTTCAACTGCACATGTAGTGACAGAGTTAGTTTTTTCCTGTTTTCTTTCGTTGATTCTGAGCCAAAATAAAAGGCTGTAAAGTGAACTAATGAGTGCGCGTTGATTTTATGGACTGCTCCTAACACTGGTTGTTCGCAAGTTTATGGCACTTTTTCTGGGTTTAGAAAGCATCTGAATAAAGCACATGAGCCTTGTTCTGATCCTGGTGAAGGGCCCCCTACACAACAAACAAACAAGAGGCTGCTACCAAAGCATCATTTTATGGTGCATTACCGACATGTATTCTTAAAATTGGACCACTTTTACATAGCTGCTGCATGCGCTATGAGACAGAGCACAATTTCTTTAAAAAACAATTAAAAAGCTTCAAAAATATAACTAAAACATTGGCAAATAAACACCAAAGTCAAATAGCATACAGTTGGCTGACATTTGACATTTGACAGAGTAATAATGGGTCCAGGTAAAATGTTGTCTTTAAATGTGATGGACTGGGGCTGTGAGATAGCCAAGACTCTTCAGGTACAAAGTAACACCAAGGTTTTAAAAGTAAGATGGGCCAAACACTATGGAAGTATGTATCGTGCAGGTTTAGTTGTTTGCCTTTAAGTCCATTGTGAGATGCCGGTTTTTCACAAAATCCACCGCGTTGTCAAAGATGAGATGTTACTGTTGGTTACGTTTGCACTACAAACAATTTGTCTTGATGAGCATTTGAATGCATTTAATGTTGTGTGTACAACAGAGGGACCTCATGTTGTTAATGTGGAAGAGCTGCTCTGTTACAAAGCATTTGACATACAGATGTCATACAGTCGTAATGATTCAAGCATGTTTATTGTCCCATACTGTTTCCTGCGATTTTCCTTTGATTATTAAAGACGGAACAGAGGCCATAATTGTACTCAACACAGGCCACAATTTTAGTTTTGATATTTTATGGAAATAGCTCTCAATGTCACTGTCATTGTCACTTTGAGTTTTGAACAATTAAGTGCATTTGGACATTATAATTTCTGATTTATTGACCTTTTTTTAGTTAAATCTTTGAATGTAGTTGTGATTTGTAACTGAAATACAGTTTGAGTGAAATGTAAATCTATTTCAAGTGAAATGTAAATCTATTTTGAGTGAATTGTAAATCTATTTTGAGTAAAATATAAATCTATTTTGAGTGAAATCCTACTCTGCATTAAGGGAAAAACTACTCTGTATTGAGTGAAATGGCAGTAGAGTAGTTTTCATTTTATACTTCATAGAGTTAATTATCATCATGTAGAGTTACATTCTAACACTAAATAGAGTAAAAATTACTCTAAAAAATGTACTCTGCACTGAGAGTAAATTTCACTCTATATAGATTGGGACCAAAAACTACCTTTTTTCAGAGTAAAATTTTATTCAATTTGAGGAAAATTTACTCTAGTAAGTTTACTGTGCAGGGATGAGACTTAACCAGTGTGAGCTAGAGGACTTTAAAATCAAAACAAGGAGCTAAAAGATGCTTAAATAGTCAGTAGAGCTGAGGGAAACAGCAGGAGGGAGTCAGGCTATAATGAATGTCTCTCTGTGTTTGACACTACAAGTGTCCCCTTTCATATCACTTTGATCATTTTATCCATTACTTTTATTAAAATTAAGTTGATGTCAGCACTGTTACTTCATTGACAAACTAGATTGTCACATTGATCACATTAGAATTCACCAAGACAGTGCTTCCCTTAAATTTTAACTTGAAACTCTCTAAAACGAAGCAGTGTTAAGACTATTAATATTTTATCATCTGGTGATGCGAATCCTCATATCTATCTTTTTCCAAGCTGCTGCACCTAATGTTGAAAATAACTGGGATCATGGATGACCAAATCATCAAAAAAGTTAACATATTAACATTTAAAAAATCATTAAGCTTTTCCAGAAATGAGACACTAAGACACCTCAACACTGAACATTTAGACGACTTATCAGACTCTAGCAAATGATCATTAGTTTACCTAACTTGTCTTCATGGGTGAAGAGAACCATTGCTCGCTGCCAGATGAGGGTTTGGAGCAGTCTGATCTGGGCCTCCATGGCATTCAGCTCCTCTTGACCAAAGGTGGAGGTGATGGACACCACCAGCACGATGACATTGGGCTCTGGGTGGCAGAGGGTCAGACCTCTGCAGACCTCCCTGGACACTCTGTCTATTACAGTGGAGTGGGACAGCCAGCCTGGGGTGTCCACCACTGTTACCTGGGTCATCAGTTTTAGACACAGTGAGTAAAAAGCAGACTTAGCTGGAATGAGTAAATCCAAACAGAAAAAAATGTATATTTACTTGTATTCCAAATATGGTGCCATTTTCTATGGAGCTTTGAGTTGTGTTTTTGTGAAAGGCCAGTTTTCCCAGGATGGTGTTTCCAGTTGAGCTCTTCCCACTTTTTTTCTCACCCAGAAGCAGCACAACCACCTGGGACAAGCTCGGCTCTGGACCTGACAGGCATTCATGAGCTCAAGTTAATACACACTCAAATAAAGCTACCTGATATCTTTCTAAACAGCTTAAAAATAACTCACCATAGGAGGCTTCCATTTAAAACGTTTTTTTTAAGGATCCTCAGTCACTGTGGGTCCCAGCTTCAGTCAGGAATCTCTCTCACCAAAGCTCCTTTTTGCTATGATTCTACTTCTGTGTCTACTTCCTCTTGATTTCTTGTTCTCTTGTGCAGACAAAACAGACTTTTCTCATGTGGGTTCAGCCACATGAGCAGCACTTTAATAGCAGATCATTATTAGTTTCAAAGTTCATGAGCGAGAAGTTCCTGAGAAATGTCTTTGGTCAATAAATGACTCAGACCAAACACACACAAACAAGGATATAAAACAGTATGACAACACACACACACACACACACACACCAGTATCTTAACAGTTCCAGCTTCATCTGGTCTGATGATTTCCGACTTGCAGCTGTTATTAGACTGAGTACAAATGGAAAAGTTCTGTATCTCTTTTAGATGTGAGTTGAATATTAAATCAACGATGCTTTTGTGATTAAGCCCTTGGTGGCAGGTTCAGACTAGTATAGGTCAACACTGACAGTTCATGATGTGATAGATGATGGTTTGACTGCAGACAATTACAGAAATGGACATAGACAATTCAATTTGGATACGCTTTTATTGTGAACTGTATTTAATAATATTACCTATTATATTAAAAAAAAAAACTTTTTAAAATAGGTTTTCAACATTCTCTCATCCAAACTCTAATTTGCTGAGCCCCCTCTGCTCCCTGGTAGCCCCCAAGTGGATCAGGGCTCCCACTCTGCAAAACCAATGCTTTAAAGTATTACAGTTTTTTATGAATGCATAAACACTAAAGGCAAAAGAATTACATAATTATCAACACCTTGCACTCAAGGAGCAAAACATTGGACCAGAATTTCACCACTTTAAACACAAAGTCAGGCTCACACTTTTTGCAGAACAATACACACAGTGATTTGGGAAACACTAAACACACTTGTATACATAAGACACAGAAGTATATCATGGTGTCCCTCAGTGTTGGGACTAACGCATTACAAAGTGGCGTTATTTTTGGCAGTAACAAGTACTCTAAATAGAGACTGAGAGAGCTGCAGTGCAGTGTTGTGTAGTCCTGAATCCTCCTGTGTCAGAGAGGGGGAGAGAGGACACGCGCTATAGGGGCGTGTTTGTGCTTACCATCAACAACAAGACTAGTAGCTACTAGTATTATCATGGCGGCGGCGGAGGCCAAGTTGAGTTTCTTCACTTGGAGATATTCTCACCACTTCACTTTTGTCGAGCAAAA
>JAPZDZ010000014.1:19376241-19386854 GCA_029783805.1 Acanthurus tennentii
CTGCGCTCATGTTTACAGATCAGAGAAACCACACAGTGTGGAATGATTTATCTAAAGAATCAGTGTTGCATGAGGCAGAGAAAATAGACTGTAAAAAAATTATGATGGTTTGTCTTATGGACATCATTCCTGCATAATACACCTTTCAGTACAGTTTCAATATCGTTATCCAACAGACAGGAAGAAAAAACATCAGATGAGGGGCAATATTTATCTGGTTATTTTTAATTAAGATTATCACAGACAAACTCAATGTGCAAAGTTGCAGCCTTTCAGAGAGGATTATACACACACACCACTTCCTGTCAGTGTGCCCTTGTAACCATGCTATACCAAAAACAAATACTACTGATCCAGGCTGTTCACTCAGTGGAAATAAAGTGAACATGTGAATCAAAGTGAATGTTGAAACAATATTTTTCCAGACTACACAATATGTAAAAGGGGTTGGGTGATATGTACAAAAAAATCACACCCCTGTATTTTCAGGCTGAATGTCAATACACAACACATAAAACTACTCTAGAGAATTTTTTACAAATTAATGACACAATGAGATTATTTTTGAATAATTATGAGTCCTTGGGATATAATGACTGAGTGAGTCATGCATACACACAGATACAAGCCAGAATAGTCTGGAATGTTTAAAAGATTACATCACTGTAATGTGACCTGTGCTTCATACTATCATGCGTTATAGTCCTTCTTTCTAGTCCGAGGTTGTTAAATAACTCTTTGGCATAAAACAAAAAGAGATGCTGTCCTTGCAGGGCAATTTGGCATCATGACAGAAGAATTATTGTTAAATGAGAAACATTTGCACTAACGATATCTAACAATAACAAAGAATTGACCTAGAAAAATCTGAGTTCATTTTGTAGGAGATATGTGTTGGTCTGTTCTATGGATCAAACACATGTTAAAGGTTCCTGATTGCCTAAATTAAAATTAAAAAGTTTTTTGACCTCTCTCTTCAGGGGTCAGTGGCATATGTACCTCAGCAAGCATGGATACAGAATGCCACCCTGCGGGACAACATCCTGTTTGGGAAACCCTACAATGAGCAGAAGTACAACTGTGTTCTGGAGGCCTGTGCCTTAACTCCTGACCTGGAGGTGCTCCCTGGAGGAGACATGACTGAGATAGGAGAGAAGGTACAAAAGAGAAACTCTTTCATTTTCCTTTCTCTTACTGAGTAACCATTTTTGTTTCTCTTTCCAGATATCATCTTAGGTTCCGGTTTCCTTTTAGCAGTTGTTTATGTCTGTTATGTCTTAGTCATTTCCCACCATAGACATTTTACCACCATTTAATTAAGGTTGAGAAAAACCCTTTTATATGTACTTATATGTGAAAAAAGTCACATGACATATTGACAAAAAGCTTCTGTGATTAAAGCAATTTTCTGACATGTCTGGATCCTGTAGGGCATCAACCTCTCTGGTGGGCAGAGACAGAGGGTGAGTCTGGCCCGTGCTCTGTACAGTGAGGCTGATGTCTACCTGCTTGATGACCCGCTGTCTGCTGTGGACGCACACGTAGCCAAACACATCTTTGACAACCTCATCGGTCCAGAGGGAGTGCTAAAGGGGAAGGTGAGCAAAGTCTAAATCAGGTTTTTATCTTTTTTACTCTGAAGCTTACACACAGAATGTGATACAAAAGTCACAATAAACTACCGTGTAGAAGTTATTAACAATTTATTGTTTGTAAATAATATGTTGGACTTTCTGAAGAGAAATCTGTTCATGAATCAGCCACCTGAGGTCTGATCAACAGTCTGCTCAGGCTTGTGTAGGAGTTTAATCCATGATAGTGACTTTGCGCTATAGACAGCAACGTTCATCTGCGATGGGTTTTTTCTCCACTTTGTTCCAGGCTGAAATATCTCAACAGTCACTGAGCACAGTCTCTCAGAGCAGCTAGCATAGCTGTACAGTCACTTATTGAAGTAGAGGAAGTTGTATCTTATCTTTTCTCTGAAGCGGAAGCTGCATCTTTTATCATTTTATTACTTGAGGGTTTTTCATATTTATGACACCAGTTTCTGATAAGAGCTGTTGAGTTTGTGACCAGGAAAACGTGCAGTTCTAACTAAATATGTCACTGGAGTTGAGATTGTAATAAAAGCTGTGCCTTTCTTTGACTGTGGGTTTGTTCTTTGATTGGCATGTGTGTACAAGTAATCAATTACATAAGGATGTTGTTTTTTTGTTTGTTTGTTTGTCTCCAGACACGTATTCTGGTGACCCATGGCATCAGCTTCCTGCCTCAGGTGGATAACATACTGGTGATGGTGGATGGAAGGGTGTCAGAGATGGGCTCCTACCAGGAGCTACTCAATCAGAATGGAACCTTCGCAGAGTTTCTCAGGAACTACTCACTGGATGACATCCCAGAGGAGGACGAGGCCACTGGTAAGGCATCATAACTCTTCTCTACTTATCAATTCATCTCCCTTAACAGCATCTCATTGGATTTTCATGAAAAAAAAGCTGTATTACATAATGTTAACATACAACTTTCACAGAGGACTTAATTGAAGATGATGAGTTGTTCCCCGATGATGCTCTTAGCAACCACACAGACATGGTGGACGAGCCGGTGATCAATGAAGCCAAGAGAAGTTTTATTAGGTAAAGAATATATTTTAGCTTTTCTGTTACTACCTGTAGAATGGCTAAATATTATAATGGGATGCACTTGCACCTTTAAGTGATAAAGCATGAAGTGTGTTTGCCATATATTGACGTGATTTTTTTGAACTACCTAACAGGCAGATCAGCATCATTTCATCAGAAGGAGAGAAGCCCAGATGCCGCTCAGTGAGGAAACATGGCCAGAGAAAACACTCCGAGTCACAAGAGAAGAAACCACTCGAAAAGCAGAAACTTATTCAAGCAGAGACCACAGAAACGGGCAGGGTCAGTCCTTTAAACTCTATTTTCCTTCAAAGGAAGTATCATGGAGTGTTGTTTTTTATTTACAAAGAAGACATTTTGCCTTTTTTACTCTAAAGCCTCTATCAATTAATTAACCCTTTTACAAGAGTGGTTTAGCACACAGATAGAATATGGTAATAAAAGAATAAAAGACAAACTTTTTAAAGTCCTAAGATGTGGTGGTAAGCAAGAAATAATTTGTATTTCTTTTTATTTTTTTTCCTCAAATAATAGAAAGTTCACATCCACTTCCATAACCTTGCTGCATCACTATAACACACATCAGTTATTTTGTAGAAATACATAATCATAGAATAAAATTAACTTCATACCTAATAAAACATTACTGTGACTTCCATACTTTTATTATTTAGGGTTTTTGAACTTACCTCTTCTGAACCCAATCTGATCACTTTTTTTGCCACTCTTTACCAGGTGAAAGCAAAGGTGTACCTGGAGTACGCCAAGGCGGTGGGACCTCTCCTGTCAGTGATCATCTGTCTCCTGTACGCCTGCCAGAGCGCCGCGGCTATTGGAGCAAACATCTGGCTCAGTCAGTGGACCAATGATGCTTCAACAAATGGGACTCAGGAGAAAGTTCCAATGAGGGTGGGGGTGTACGCAGCACTGGGCATGGCACAAGGTAAGAAACACTGTGTGCCACAAAGAGTAAAAGAAAAGTTCGAAGTCCTTTTAAAGTTAAACCCATTCATTTCTATGCAGTTATTGCTGTATAAAAACAGTATAATAGAAACTGCCATTTTTCAAAGAAGTTTGAATATTGTGATGAGGGTTATTGTGCTGCCACGTCATGGTGCTAAAGTCATTTTTTAACCTGAACAGCCACTTTGACTCCAAGGTGCCAAAAGCAGCTTTAACTGACTCATCTTTTGTTGCAAAGTTTGTTGAAATGAGCTGAATATGTTTGCATTGCAGCCAGTTGAAAGGTTTCTTTTCACACAGTTAGCTCAGCAGAGAGATGCTTTGGGCAGAGGGACACCCACCAAAGAAGTTCTAATACACAGATAAAAAGGACTAGCATGGCATCAACATGTAAAAATCTGTATTAATAACTGTAACTGTTTGGAGGCTTTTGTTGGTTGCATGCGTGGAGGCTGTGGACATGAAGCAAAATGTTTTAGGTGCTTTTTCTTTTACAGGGTTACGTCTCTACACTCAGGACAAACGTCGCCTGTGTCTTTTAGTTATTCCATGGCTTTTTCATTCCATAATAAAACCTTCTTCTCCACTATCTTTTCCCTACACTCCTACTCCTCTGGTTCAACCCCATCCCAGGTATCCTGGTCTTGATGTCTTCCTACACACTAGCCTGGGGGAACATCGGTGCAGCCAGGAAGCTGCACCATAATCTGCTCCTCAACAAACTTCACACACCCCAGTCTTTCTTTGATACCACGCCTCTAGGACGTATCATCAACCGCTTCTCCAAGGACATCTACGTCATAGACGAGACTCTTCCAGCCACTGTGATCATGTTACTGGGCACCTTCTTCACTTGTCTCTCCACCATGATAGTTATCATTTCCAGCACGCCCATCTTTGCTGTTGTCATAGTGCCCCTGGCTTTCGCATATATTTTTGTCCAGGTACTTGGTGAAAATGTTGCTGAAATGACAGATAACCCTTCTCTCTACTCTTTTCTTCTTTCTTTGCATTTTTTTGACTCTAATGCTTCCTGGAATGGCATGTCGCATGCATATTGACGCAGCAGCTCTTTAAACCTTCCAGTGTTCAACTTTTGTTTCCCTCTAGCCTGTGATGTTGTCCCTGATGACCCACCGCAGTTGTGATGATCTTTCTTCAATCACAAATTTATTTTGATTTCTCCGCAGCAAAGCACTTTGCCCTGCCTGCAGCCTGCTTCCACACACAAGCACACACTCATATACATCTAAACATGCATACTGTCATGTTTAGCAATACACCCAGCCCCAACCTGCACATGTGCTGCAGTTACTCTAAAGTTAAAGCTGAGAGTGCTTTTTGTTGGGAATCAGAATTATTGTTCAGTCTTAAGTGAGCTGTAACCTCCCTCTGGTGGTGAACCAATGTTACTACATCTGGATCTCCATTAAATTGTTCTGCGCTGTAGGCCACTGACATGAACAGCAGGGTTTTAGGATTTTGTTTTGTAGTAATTACAAAACATATTATTGAAATTTCAGTGGGTTTTAGTGTGGGAATACGGTTGGATTAAGTTCCAACTATCAATGAAAAAGTGAGTAATGGAGAGTCGCACAAATGCAATGACTTGATGTGTACATAAGTGACAGTAAAAATAATTTGATTTACTTGATATAAGCAGATTTGCTGTTACAACAGATGTAATATTATCTTTGAAAAAACGCTTAAAACCACTGCATCAAATGCAGTTTGGATTCCTCATTCAGACATTTAACATTTGCTATTCAAACATTCAAAAACTCCGGGCTAGTTTGACTCACAGATATTTGTTAACCTCATGATCAGAATGACAGCTCTGATGTACGTGAGCTGCGCAAGTCTGAGAGGTTGCATTTAAAACAGGAGATGCTAAGGATATGTAACAACCATGATACAACCAGTCCATATGGAATACAGTCTCCTCTCAATCGTGAGTTATGGAAAGCACTTAATAGCTGGTATAGTGTGCTTATAGATATGCATGGTTGATCATTTGACATAACATCAATAGAGAAAAGGTGTGTTTGGTGTCTATCTTACTAAGACAATGTAATCATATGAAAGGAAGGCAGTAGCCTGCATCAGTCATTTTAACTATTCTATTCAAAACTACTCTTTTGAGCTTTTAAAGCAGTGTATATATTTTGATTTAATCTGTAACAATCACAGCAGGCTGCAGACCTCCTGTAAAGGCTGAATTCACACATATATGGTTTTAGCTTATTTTATAGTACAAAAGTTGTGATGGACCACTGGATTTGTACTGACATCCTCTACTTTTGGCACGTGAAAAGTTATGGATCATATGTTTTCTGTTTATCTGCAGAAAACTCATTGTGAACTTGAGGTTAGCCTTAGAAGTGGTAACCAGCGTGGTAGCACACAAAAAAGGGAGAGGGACAAAACTAAAAGAACTGATGAAAAAATTAACTCTGTTTTGTTTGCAGTCTTTGTATGTGTTTAAAAGAAGCCACAATCATGTCCTGAATTTAACTTTGTGAAACCTGCAATGACAGTGAAAGCTGACATTTCATGAGTCAATAGGAAAGGGCCCCAAATCTTTTTAACACAGGTGTTGTTGTGTTGTCACACTTGACCCCTCCCCTCCCCCCCCTCCCTTCGCAGGTGTGCTGTTGTTGGCTAACTGCCTGCTGTGCCGGGCCTACAGTATGCTGCGGGCAGCCAAGTTCATGCACTGCAACATGCTTCAGGGGGTCCTGCGAGCTCCGCAGGCCTTCTTCGAGAGCACCCCCACTGGGCGGTTACTAAACCGCTTCAGCAAAGACGTGGATGCTATAGACTCCCACATCCCAGAAAATATTGACATATGGATGCGCACTTTCTGGTACACACTGAATGTGCTGCTCATATGCTCTGCCCTCACCCCAATGTTCCTCATAGTCATAGCCCCATTAATGGTGTTCTATTGGTGGGTTCAGGTAAATAGGAAACGAGTCTGCTAACTCATTAATACGACATGCATGTCTGCGAGTGGTGTTGAGTGTGTGTGTGGTGGTAGACTGTTGCTTGTGGTTCAAGCGTTGATTACTGCTGTTCTAGTGCTGTAGGTGCAGTGTAGTTTGGTCTCTGCTAGTCCACTAGTGATAGCTGTCTGAGGCCTCAGAGGCAAGTCTGTAGTTTGAGACAGTGGCAACACTTGGTCTAGTTGGTAACACCATTTATCTTTTATAGGGATACTATGAAACAAAACATAATGATGAGGTTGAACTCAGTTTTTTTTTGTCTTTGGCAAACTGAAATTCTGGTTACATGACATCAAACCTCAGGGATAGGGATAGTCTGGTTTCAGACCTTTGAATCTGCCCACGCAACCCAGTTTGGTTGACAAATTTGACAGAAATAGAAGGGAAACAGAGTGTTGACAGCTCTCTCTGTTATAAAGTAAGGGCAGGGCTGCTTTAAAGGCAGAAATAACCCCACAAGTTTACTGTATGTGAAGTTTCATTTCATTTATTCAGTGAGGACAATGTCCTGTCAGAACTAAGCTCAAGTGTTGTTTTGCAACTGAGCTGTCTGCTACCTGAAATGAACTACCTGCAGCAGGTTAAAAAATATCTAGATAAGCCCTTTTTTGTTGTCCGTTCAGCTGATTAGATCTGGAAGAAGAGCCTCTCCTCTGCCACTTTACTACACTTGTGCCTGCTGAGGTTAAATGAGGTTATTCCTGCCACAGAAGCAGCTCTGTCTGAGAGCACGTTACTGCTGTGTTTGGTGTTCTTATGTATAATAAATGTGATTAGAATATTTGACTCAGACTAGTGTAAAGACAAATAGGGCCATGGCTCTTTGAATTTTGTATCATGGTAAAACTAAGAGCTTGTCAATGAAGGGGTCACAAAACAGGTTTTTAATTGTCATTTTGGATTTGATATTAAACTGTAAAGGGATCAAAACACACTACTGTACTTAACCTTAAAATGCCACAGTTGATATATTTCTGTCATTACATCTGGTTGAAAGAGCACTCCACCAGCTTTACACATGAAGTTCAGTTCACTTGTTGCAAAGAGTAATCAGCCTGTGAGAACAGCTGTATAAAGTCTTCTGTGGGGCTCTGGAGGGAACTTTCCAAATTTTGTAAAAAGTAAACCAGATGGTGTTATCACAGCTATTCCAGCTCGGGCTTGAGGCCTAAATTTTTCAACACAAATCCAGTATAAATAATTGAAGTTGTGCTTTTTTTAATGGATCCAGTGCCTTGGGAGCTTGACCAGTACTAGGAACTTAAGTCAGGATATCTTAGCCTCTGCAGCTTTGCTTTTATCAGTCCTTGTTTTTAAGTCTTGTGAGTCATCTAACTTTATAGGAGTGACATACTAAATTGTTGGAGTTGCCCTTTAACCCCACCCCATAGAGACCATACAGTGTTTGCTTCCAATCAAGCCTGCATGCATGAAGTCTAAACAATCAAAGAGTTAATGGCTTACTCAATGGGTCAGTGTTTCTTTAAAGCATTTTATAACGTTGCTTACACTAATAAATCTGTTGGGTGTCAAAAAAAAAGAAGACTGATTTGAAATAATCAGTCACACATAAATAAGAGATTTGCATTAATTCAGTTTGGGTGAATTTTAATGGATTTTAGAGCAGAGATTAATGGGGCGTTTCGGATCTGTGTGCTCACATTAACACTCAGTGATTTCATTCAGTTATACTGACACAAGCTCATTTTATTCCTTTGGCTTTCTCATGGCATCCATCCTGCATGGCCTGTGTCTTTGCTTCATCATCTGTCTATCTAATCAAAGGGGCTTCTGACTGAATGATTCATGTTGTTATTCTGTAAATGAAAGCCAAACTAATCATTACAGCAATATGACGCCATAGGGAGAAGTAACCTTTTAACACCTGCAAAGTAATTATATTTTATATTAGGCTGTAAATTTGATGTTAATGCAGTACATATATGTTATGAAAACAAAACACCTGCAGTTTAACATCAATGGATAGAACATATTTTACTTAGAGTTAAAGACATTCTTATAACTGAGATTCATAAGCTGATATGCATGTAGACTTTCAACACACCACCTCTGAGGAACTTTTGCAACATTGGCTGGCATCCTCTCAAAAATGTGCAAATTGGAATATCAAGTGATCACTGCAGGTGTTTTGTTCACACAGGCTTTCTTTATTACTGTGTGCGTGCGAATGTGTATGTGTGTGGGCTCATCTGTGTGCGTCATCATTCTTTTTGAATATCTAAGCATCTGTGACATCTTGTGCAGTTGTAATGTTGTGTTTTTTTTCTTAACCTCTGTAGAGATTTTACGTTGCAACATCTCGGCAGCTAAAGCGCCTGGAGTCAGTCAGCCGCTCTCCCATATACTCTCATTTCTCTGAGACGGTCACTGGAAGTAATGTAATCAGAGCCTATGGCAGACAGTCTGCCTTTGTTCTGATGAGTGATATGAGAGTGGATGACAACCAAAAGAGTTACTACCCTGGTATAGTGTCCAACAGGTAAGTGTCCTGTTTCAGCTCAGCATAACAGCAGCTGTATCTCAGTGTTGTTCAAGAGTTTTCCTTACTACTGTGCTACTGGTGTGACGGATAAGACCTTTGTGAAATAACTTGAAATATTTTGGGAATACACCTTTTTACTTTCTTGCTGTGATTTAGACTGGGAGGCAGCAGCAGCATGGGGTTTCACAAAGTTTGTAGTCCTTCATATTGTAGAATACAATAAAATAGAATACACACACACATATATATATAAATGTATAGATAAACATGTTCACCTTACATTCATAATTTAGTGTACTTTGTATCTTTTAAACTGCTTGTTGTTGAATGTAAACATATGCGACAAGTGACTGATGACAAATATGGTCGACATCTTCACATTTAAGGTTCATCACTGTCGATCTACTTTAACTTGTTTGAGCACCGAGCATCAGTGATGTAAAGCAGAGTCTGTCTCCCCCTCTTCCTGTCAGTCATGCACTCTGTCACCTCTGAACACAGTCTTCTCATCAAGGGCAACAACTTAATCCAGGATGTTGTAGTGGAGACAGGACTCGATAAGATGCAGGCACAACAGCCTCTGATTTTCTGCTGCCTGGTCGGCAAGAGTCCTACTTCATTATTTTATTATTCTGCATCCTGACATTAGCCAGGATTAGCAGTCCAGAGCCCAAGCTTGGTTAATAATTCCTTATGCCAGCTCTCTGCCCTCTTCCCCTGGGGCACTCTGATTAAACATCCACAGCTAGCCTGCCTCTTTTCAAAGATAACAAACCCCATCTACAAAAACCAAAGTGTGGAACCAACCAAAAATACAGCTAGAGATTAAGCAAATTCATCTTGTTAAGAGATGTGAAACACTGATTTATGTTAACAAACTAAAGCTACAGTAAAAAAAAACAAAGTAAACTGCCAGACTAGTGACTGAGTATAGAAGGGCAAAGATGCTAAATAACTCAAACATTTCAAAACTGGAATGTATCTGCTGCCAGATGTTTTACTAAATCAGCACACACTAGAATTTTATGAAGTACTTGCAGACAGATTCACTTAGCTGTACCGCAGATAGTGAATACACTCACGAAAAACATGATTTCACTTGCCAGTGTTTACTTAGTAGTCTGTTCCATGTGTTCCTATGAGCCATGGTGGTGAGTCAGCAGGCGCAATATGTAAAGAAACTGTAGTGTCACCAAATGACATTGGCCATTTGGTGACCCCATTCACTCAGCAATCAAAACACCTGCTGTGACATCACTAATCCAGCTGTGATCAGAGGTACAACTGCCTGAGAGGACATGACACATACTAAGACCTGACTCACAGCTGGCTTCCAGTGTTCTCCGTCACATCTACCTCCTCCTAACCCTGCTGTAACTCAACTGTAACACACTGTTGGTCATACAGGTGGCTCGGAGTGCGTATTGAGTTTATTGGGAACTGCATCGTGTTGTTCGCGGCTCTGTTTGCGGTGACTGGAAGAGAGAAACTGGACCC